>VZUI01048487.1:0-136857 GCA_013401135.1 Cettia cetti | reverse complement strand
GGCCTGTTTTGGGGACGCTTTCTTCAGGCACTCTCTCTCGGCCAGCCCTGCTTTTGGGACCACGCTTCAGCCGGTGCTGGTCAGGCTGCCTGTCCTCACGACCAATAAACCACGTGTCCTAAAGAGCATCCCTGTCTCTGGGCATCTCTCGTTGGGCCAGCTGCCTTCTCCTGTACCACCCCAGTGTTCCACACACTGTTTTTAGCTTCTGATGCAGTTAAAAGCTCTAAGCATATCCAGCCAGGCCTCCTGACACATTCCTTGGGTTTCTATTTGTCAGGACAGACCTTTCTAATGCTTGGAGGGGGCAACCCTTGAACATCAGCAAGCTTTGCTTGACTCCTATCAAGGATCACATTCCATGGGATTCTTCCAAACATCTTAAGAGGTTGATAACCAGCCTTTATTAAATCCAAGGCCATACTCTTGTTTTTTGCCCTTCTCCCTTCTCCTGGAATCCCAAACTCCACCTCTTTATGGACACTGTAGCCAGCCACTGTTGCCTCTGATTTCATGTCCCTGACTAGGTCTGCCCTTGCTTGCAAGTCCACCTGAGTGCTTTTCTGTGCCAGTTCCTTGATTTCTCGTTGTGGAAGACGTCATCAATGCACATCAAAGCTTGTGGATTGCTTCAGCACTGTTGTCTTGCCCTTCCAGCAGATATCAGCATGGATAAAGTCCCCCATGAAGACTATGGCCTGTGAATCTGAGGATTTTTCCAGCTGTTTGAAGAAGGCCTCAGCTTCTTATTCCTGGTTAGGAAGTCTATAGCAGAACCCCACACTACCAAACCTGTTGGTTTGCCCACTAATCCTGACCTGTAAGCTCTCAGACAGCTCATCCTCCATCCTCAAGCAGAATCCTTGCATTCCTGCTGCTCTCTTGCATTAAGGCCTATTCCCTCTCCTTGCCTTCCAACCTGCTGCTGTTCCTAAAAGCCCATGTCCCTCAGCTGCAGCACAGCAGCAACGTGAGCCACCCCGAGCACGTGTCCTTGAGCTCAGTGAGGTCCGAGCCCTGCACCTGCAGCCACACTTCATGCTCCTGTTTGCTCCCCATGCTGCAGGCATGAGTGAAAGGGCAATTCGGAGTGCTGTCAAGGGCTAGTTATCTTCACAGCTTGTGCAGTGAGATACTGTCCTCTCAGTTTCTCCCACAAAAGAGATTGGTGCTTTAAATAACAGTTTCCTTTACCCCTCCTTCTGCATGCATATGTAAAGGCTTGTTACAGTAATATAAAAGTAATTTTAAAAGATTTCTTTGTACTTGTGGATGATCACCAACATTCATGACACAGGAAGTGTCAGGAGTATAATTTAAAAGCTCTTTTAGGTCAAATCAGGCCCATTTTCTTTTGTTGTCTTTTTGAAATGATTAATGCTTTTGCTGGGCTTTGTGTTTTCTTTTACCCCAAGGGCTCCCATGGTTGAATTTGTCTCCACTATGGAATTATCTCCTGCAGAATTTTTCCTGTTTGCTAATACCATCTTGAAAATAAAAAGTCACTGAATTTTAAAAATCAGATCATAAATCTAGGTGGTTTTTTATTTTTTTTTTTAAGACAAATACTAACATTTTGGGGCTTGACTTTCTTCTGTACTAGCAGAGAAATAGATCTTCTAAAAGGGATTTCCTCCACTAGCTCAAGGACAAGCAAAGCTGTATTGCTCAGGGATTTATCTAAGATGAAGGTCTCAGGATTAAACCCACGCTTCAAAATGAGCACAGCAAGGACCCCTGGGTCCCAGATCTTGAACTAATCTGGGTGAAGTGGGGAGAGAGTCTCCTTCCTATTTGTTTTCATTTTACTTCCTATCCATGCTTTCCCTAAGTAATAATTTAGCCTTGAATGCAAGCATCATGAGCTAGAAAAAAAAAAAAAAAGACAGAGAATCAATTTCAGCTTCTGTAAGCATAAGTCTGTTTAAAAAATCTTCCTGTAAGCAAGACAATTGTGTGCTCTTCTTACAAGAGTGCTTGCTGAGTATTGGAATAACAGATGCTGGCACAGCTGTAGCAGTGAGCTTGAGCAGCCAGCAACAGAGCTGGAGTCGTTGGAGAGCACTCACACTGCCCACTGCTGCTCAGGGTGGATTTTGTACCCGTGGGGCTGGGGACAGGGGACAGGGCCCTGGGATTTCACAGTCAGAAGGGAGGTGGAAAGACAGAAGCTGGCTCAGCAGTTGTCTCCTCAGCAACCCACAGAGAAGGACTATAAATAATCATGTGGTGCAGAAGGACTAATTAAGTGTTGAGTGTTACCTGTGTTATTTCCCAGTCATCCTTTGTTTTTATCTCTTCAACAGCATACTTCTTGTGAAGCAAGTTAATTGACGTTCACAAGTGGAAATTCAGATCATTGAGCACCACTAGGTTTAAGGTTTTTTTCTGGGTGCTCAAGACAGAGTAGGCAAAACTCAAGTATAAACTTTTGTCATTGCCAGTCAGCTCCTGACTGAAGGGTTCTGTCAAATAAAAACTTTAGGAAGGGTAATTATATTTTAAACTTTATCTAAATTTGCCTGCTGTGCTTTTTGGAGAGGTCTACTCCATTACTTCTTTGGGGTCTAGTAAACTAAAACACTTGGCAAGACCAGTACTACCAAATTCTGTGGAATGGCTGAATATTACAGAAGGTGTTAGGGAGAGCCAGCTGTCCCCTGCACTATTCTTCAACTGGTTTTGCTGATGCTTGGCTATTACTTCTTGCCCTCATGCTACTTTATGTATTTAAAGCCATCCCTTGCTTTGATACTCAGATCTGAATTATCAGTATTCCACTTTACAGGGCACTATATAGCATCATGTTAGCATTTGTACACTTTATGACTGAAAATTATTAAATTAATATTGATGTACTTTTATAGCTTTGTAAGGAAAAGCATGCACAGGCTTAACCAAGAAAAATAAAGCAAAACTCCTGATTCATCCAGGTGGGCTTGTGTGTGTCTCACTGGCCACTTCTAACTGACTGCCCTTTTGCAAAAAACCAACAGAAAATGCATCCCTTAGCAACTTGTTTATAACTGCACATTTAGACACCACTTACAGGACTAGAGTTGCCATTTTAGAGCAAATTCAATCACCCACTGCTCAGTCAGTCTTTGACCCAGAACACTGGATGCCACTAACATCCAACCCATGCAGCTGTACAAAAGCTGTGCCTTGCAGCATGAGCACAGGCAGCAGGCTGCAAGTGAAACTGGGGAATGCCCCAACAGAAACCAGGCTGAAATTCTGCATAAAATGTCAATGAGTGGTGCTAAAGAGGCAAGAGCATCTCTTACAGACATTGAGAGCCTGCTAGTACATTTTTATTAGAGGTATGGGCCTGCGGAGGTTTTCTTGCTTTCACATGTATGTATTCCTTGAGGAATTCTGACGTGCACTGTTTTTTTGATGAAGAAGAAGCAGTCACAATTTTTTTTTTCATTTTTGCTATGTGTATGAAAGCCCAGCTACAATATGGAAAATGGAAATAGATAATCTGTGAATCATAGATCAGTGCATGGCATGAGGGTCTTTCTGTCAGAGAACATGAAAGTCTCACCAGCAACCTTCTGTTGACAGAGGCACTTACGACAACTGGTACCTTTTTACATGAAAGTCAGTTTTAAAATTGATTTTTTTCCCTGTGTATGAAGAATGAGAGCAGTGAGTCAAAGAAATCCTGTAATTCCTCAGAGTCCAAGAGAACTGATGCTACTCACATGGAGCACTGAGCCATCCTGCAGCTTCACTGTTACTATAACTTCATTCTAATCCTGTAAGTGGGAAGAAATTAGGAGGTAATCCTAAACAAATCTAATCATTTCAGCCCAACCCAGGGCCATGGGTTTTTTTTTTTTTTTGTGGTTTCAGCAATTAGATCAGGGTTATTAGGAGCTATGGTTTTGCACTCCAATGTTGGTATGGCCTTTTTTGTGCCATTTATCTGTTAATAGGATTTTTTCAGTGCTGCTTATTTCATTTGGCTCTATTGCTCAGTGACACAGTATGAAATACACAGCAGCTTACCCAAAAATTATTTAGACCCGTTGTCTGACACTGAGACTTTTAAAGCTAAAGGAACTACTGAAAGGACTAAGCTTAGTGGTGGATCTTGAGACAGAAGGGATTCCTCTGTTGTTATTTCAGCAAATAATATTATCTATTTTGGTATTTCTTCCTTAGGAACTCTCTCCAGGGACTGACCTGTTTTTTTCAAAGTTAGTCAGCACATTCAGAAAAAGAAAAAAGAAGAAAGAAAAGAAATAAAAAGACAAAAAAAAAGAAAAAACAAAAAAAGGTGAAAGTTGTCCAAGTTATCCCTGCACATGGCAGAAGGGATTGGAACTGAATGATCTTTAAGGTCTCTTCCAAACCAAACCATTCTATGACTGAAGTGGAATACTTGGGAATGGAGCACAGTGAAAACAAAGCCTCTCATGTAACAAGACCTCCATGAGTACTGTCCTTTATATCTGTCTTTACATTTTAGTTGATCAGTATCAAATCTCTTTGACTCCCTAAGCTTTCTTTTTTCCACTTCCTCTCTGCTATCTGGCCAAACTTAGTCTATAGAAACTTGTCTTACGCTTCTGCTCTACTTTTTTCATAGTCATTCTCAAACTTGAGAGCCACATGTTAATCAACCAGAAGGCTGGTTGTCTAGGGTTCAGGCAAGCAGTTCTAAAAAGAGTTATTGGTGCATGCTCGGTTTCTGGGGCCACAAATAACTTTTCTGTCCTTCTTCAGTTTCAAGCTGATATTCCTAGATTCACCAAGTCTTTTAGGAAAACTGTCATGCCTGATGAAGACCCCTCCAGTGGGAGCCTGCCAGGCTCTTGTACTGCTCTCTTCTGTGGTTTCAGAGAGGTGGGACTGGTTTCAGAGAGGTGGGACTGGGCAGAGCCCTGGCAAGGAGAGACATGGCAGTCAGTGGTTCTGCCAGCCTCCTCTGTAGAGAATTTAACATGGCAGGGCACACCTTTGCCTCATGAAAGAGAGCCAGATGGAGGAAAAAAGAGGAGATGATGCCCCATGGAAATAGATGGTGAGTGTTGGAGCCATTGTGTCCCCAACCCCTATGCTTGCTCTTAATTGTTGGTTTAATTGGTCTCTTGACTAAACATGATAAAAGATGTGCTTTAAGTGAGAACAGTGGGGAAGGCAATTTCCCTTCCTTCCTTTCTCCATTTCTCTCTACTCTAGACCCAACCCAGCTGCCTTAGGCAGGACCTGTGCAGCTCTTTTCTTCCCAGGTTTCACTCCAGCTGTTAGTGTTTTGACCAGGGCTTTGGTGGTCCCTCCCGAATCCTGCTGGCACACACAGGAGCTGGCAGGTCAGTACTGCTGGCAGAGCACTTGGTTCACTTTCATGAACTGGACTGCCTGAGTGAAAGGCCATGCTTTTTTTGTTCTTTTATGTAACCAAGAAAACCAGGACAGTTCTTGAATTTACACAAACTAAGGTAGCAAATATGGATAAGCAGGATGAGTTCCCTAACACTTTGTGTGGTCTGAGGGAATGCTTTTCTTGCATAGTGAGATCCATAAATTTGAGGCATTTTCTGTTTCTGTGCTGAAATGTGAGACCTGCTGCTAATTGTGCCTCAAGATCACCCTGAATGGTTGCAGCTCTGCACACATTGCACAAGTTTGGCACACCTGTGCTATGCAGGCCTTAGTGTTTCCTAATGGAATTCTTTTGTGGTTACAAAGTAGGCTTTGTACATCTGGAAAGAAAACCTACACAAACTCTGCATTGATTAATTGCATTAATAGCTTGCTTAGTCAACATGGTGTGCATATATATGCTCTGGTATCAACACAGCCATTTCCACACACAAGTTTCAGCACTTAGTCCCACGTTGTTGGCTTGCAAACATAGAATCCAGGCTCTGTCCTTGGAGGGAAATTTTCTATCACATTGTCTACACATAATATTAACTACTGTTAGGCAGTAAGCTCATTTCATAAAGCTGCCAGAAAGTGCTTCTCTCAGTTAAAACAAACTTGAGGCTATTTTAAGAGTTCAACACCTCAGGGCAGGTCCTTTCATCTTAACCTAAAGCAAGCTAATAACTATTTCATTATGCAGAAGGTTCTGATCCTGGTTGACAGGTGAACAAAGCAGGATACTAGAATTCTTGGGAAATGCAGCATAGACACAGACTGTAAAAACAAGGAGGTTGCTTAATAGCTGGACTTGAGGGGAGAACTCAAATGCTGAAAAATGTTCCAATGCATCATATTATTTTGACATGGTAATACACACAGTTAAAGCACAATTCTGAGACAGAGTTTGAAAAAAGATAAAAAGGATTCTAAGCGATAACTGTATAACTATAAATAATAATACATAAACCTAAAAAGCATACTATATAAAGAATAAATATAAATGAAGTTATGCAGTGATGTTTTTCCTGTTTTGCTATGAGGACTGCTGTTAACATGGACATTTTCAAAGCTGGAAGGCTGACTGGAGATGGATAGATGGGTATTTCCTACAGGTCAGGATTTCAGGATGGGTTTTTGGTCCATCAAATTATGATCAGTTTGAAAGCTGTCGTGTCTCCATACAACATCCTTGATGCTTGGGTTACGGAGCATCAAAGAAATGCTGGCTGAAAATTGGCAAAACAGACTGTAATATTGATGTGGTCAAAAAGACAGTAGTATCTACTGCCTTACCAGAAGGGGAAATTTCTGCTGTTCCTAGCAAAGACAAACATCACAATGTCTTGTATATTAAGATGCTTGTCATGTGAATATAAATCTGGTTTGTTTCTGTAAATAAACATATTTTGATAAGAGGGAACCCATCTCCCATACTGCACAGGCAGACTAACATTACTGGAATACCTTCAGTAGGATAAGTCCAGATAACTCCTTTGGGAAGTCTTATTTAGTTGTTATTCCTATGCTGTAGCACTGAACATTTGATTTGGATACTATTACTGGATGTGAATTACCAAAGTTCTCCTTTCATGTCTTCAACATGAAATACATGTAGGAGCTTCCAGAAGAGAAATTTTGTCTTCTCAAATTGAAATTCAAACCAACCATCTTTGGAATAAGCTCCATTGTCCAGCCTGCTGTATACTTTATGCAGTGCTGCCTCCTTCACTGCAGGTGTGCACCCTGTAAATCACTGTCACTGAGACATGAACATGGAGGATTACCAGGATTTTTGAAGCAAAATCGGAAGAACTTATTTTGAATTATATTATGGGAAATGGGTGTAGAAGGGTAGAGTTTGTAGAGGGAGAAATCACCATCCCACTCTACAGAATACCTTGAACTTGTTTTCTGGCCTTTCCTGGCTGGGCCATGTTTAAGCCTGTAGCTAGGTGTGATTTTGGACAACAGATGGTTTTCCTGGCCTCTGTCAACAGATGCCAATTCATATCCCCAAGCAAAGGAAACGTCTACAAGTTTACCAGTCCAGATCTTACTTGTACATCTACTGTCACCCTGAAGTGAATGGATGCATAATGGCGAGCCTAGGAAGTGTAAGCCTAGGTAGGGTTAAGCCCAAATCTGGTTCGGCTAAGGAAGGGTGTGCCTGTGATCCAGCCAGCCACCTGAAATTCTGCTCATTTTTATTGTGGGTTCCGCCATTTGAGCATTGTAGTCAAATACAGAGTATGTCTGGATGAGGAAAGTTGGGTGGTAAAGGCATTTCCCTTGTGTCAGGTGGTTCAGTATTAAAAGAACATATTCTAAGAGAACCTTTCCTTTGACCTGTGCATGTATTTGTCAGTTTTATTGTGCAAGACCTTGCTGACTGGCCAGATCATATATCTAGAACAAAAGCCCTTGCAGAGCCTTCCCATGCCAGCAGGTGCAGTGGCCACTTTAACAGGATTAAATTATAAGGCAGATTTTGTCCATACAGTGTCTACATCCTCAAGGAATTCTACAGTTCCTACTCCTACTGAAGCCAGTATAGTCTGAGGAAGGATCATCTTGAAGAAAGTGCTCCAGAGCCTGAGTTACCTTCTCTGTGCACACAGAATATTTTACAGTAAAGAATTACAAAGAAAAGGTAAGAATTCAAGCACAGCCTTGCCTAGTTGGTTTTGAAAACTTTTAAAAGTTGTTTAATTTTTAGTTTTAAAAAAAATGTTTATAGTTAATTTTTAAGTGTTATTAGATCTCCTGAATCCTTGAGACATGCTGCACTGAACACAGAGCAAAGTTGCATGCAAAACTGCTTTTCTGGTGGTAGAAATCTGTTACTTGAAGTTTGTCATTAAAAGTTTTTTTAAAACCTCTGCCACCCAGGGCAACATTACTTTAAAGGAAAAAGACCAAATTATTTTCTAAACACATTTTCTCTGGGAAGCTTGTAAAGGAGTAATTTACACCTGAAGTTGGGAGATCCCTTTAAACACATTTTACTAGTGTTCCCTCAGGTAATCACTGCTTCAAAGGTCTTACACCTTCAGCAGCTAAAACCTTCTTGATAATGTTTCCTATGACAAATAGCTCACATGGCCTTTCCTTGCTTAAGTGACTTCACAGAATTATTACATGCTCACACCTGTTGTGGAAACATCAGGTTTGCAGAGGAAATTCTCATGTGAAGCCCTGACTCCACTGAAAATTCCAATTGCTCTCTGCAGTTAAGACACCCAAGTTCAACTTTTTGAAGAAAAACAACACAGACCTTTAAACTATCACGTCTCATCCTGTGCAGAGCTGCAAAGTCTCAAGCAGACACAGCTCCAGGTAAGCACACTTCAGGTCTTTTTTTCTTTAAGAGATTAAAGTATAGAAATTAAATAAAGTACAGTTTTACTTACTCTCAGATGTCTGACTAACCATGACAGCTAGAACAACCAAAACAGTGACAAATTTCACATCCATTCCTCCTTGGAGCTGTGGGAGCACGGCCACAGAGCAGGTGGTGAGCTGCAGAACTAACACCTGATCCTACCTGCTGGCTGCTGGAGATGAAGGTGCCTTAAAGCCCCACCCTGAGCAGCAGCTTGGCGTCAGTTCTGTCCTGTGTGGCACAATAGACTTCAGCAGGATTCCTTCACTCATCTGGAGACACGTGGTGCAGTGTTTTGCCAGATAGGAAGACAGGCTGTTCTCCACACAGTTCCTCAAGATGGTACTGCCTTACAGCCAGATCCTCACTGATGAGGCTCTTCAGCAACAGATTTGCCAAGGGTAGGAGTACTTCAGAAACAAGTACTTGGAAGACTGAGGATTAAGAAAAATACCCCTCTGCTATTAGGTGTCATCAACATGGAAGCTACACGTGCAGTGCTGTGGGCCAAACCTGCTGTAGTACAAAGAGGCACAACCTCAAAGAGACCCCAGCCTTGCCCTAGTTTTGCCTTTGACCTTTCAGTCTGTAAGGATCTTTATTCCTGTCACACTTGGCTTTCAGCACTGTTTCAAAGCTCCCAAACCACTAAAAAATTGCTGTGTGGTTTCAGTCTGAACTGAGCACTGTGGCTGTAAGGGTAGCAAGCAGCTGCTGTACTCCACTACAGCCAGTACAGTGCAGGCTGCCTGCTTTGACCTTTCCCAGGGCTGAACTAGAAAAATCAGTCTGAGAATTTCCTACACTATTCAACCAAGCTCATCTTTGCTCTGGCTCATTAGACCATTCTTACTATTCCTAAATTTCCAGACCACAAGGTAGAAGAAATTGCTAACTGCAGGGACTTTAGTCTATACTTACACTGTCCCAACACTGGTTTTGCAATTTCATCTAATAATAAATTAATAAAGTGCAATCAACCTTTCTGGCTATCAGTGTTTTATTTCGTAGCTGTTTGAGTCTACTATTTTACAGTTATCTACCAGGATAAGAGACCAGGGCAAATGGGGGCTACTACACTTCAAAATAGAAGTCTACTGTTAAAATGAAAGACAGTAGAAGATAATCTTGTGTGTTGTTTAAAGTATGATTTTGGGGAAGTCATATATGTTGAAATCAGCAAGTTGATTCATTGTGACCATTTAGTTCATAAAAGCTAAACCACTCTGGCCAAAACTAAGACAGATCGCAATATCTTTATTAACTTGAACCTACATAAGGACAAGAATATTAGCAGCATTATTGTTCTTCAAAGTAGCATGAGAAGGAACAAACTAGATTAAAAGAAATACAGTGAGTAAGGTGCTACTGGAGTTAAAGAAACAGCTTCAGTCAGTATTAGATTTTGTATTCCAATGTCCGGTTGATGTTGCAAATCAGGATGCTTCATTTCCTTGCAGATTATTAATTAGTTTATTCTGGCAAATGCTTCATGTGGGATGATGGAGTTTTAAAGAGCTGCTACAGATTACAAGGGTCTTTCCACAGCGAGAGAATGGAGTATAGGGAGCTGTAGCAGTGATGGGGATGGAGGAAGAACCAAAGCATTCTGTGCTTCCTAAGACCTGTTTGTGTATGACAAATTCTAAGTGGTCCCCACAGGTAACTCGGACATGGAGACATCCTATGTTCTCAAAACCACAGAGGAAATACAGGAGGCTGGGTATTGGTTTCTCGGCTGCTGGCAACAAACAACAGCACACTGAATAAAATGTAGTTCTTTCAGCTTGAGCTCAAGTTTTATATCTTATGTACCTCTATCTTATGGTCATGGTGTCATTTATAGGTACAGGAAAAAAGTAAATGGCCATTTACTTCAACATGAAAGTGCAGCAGGGAAATTAGGATTGTGTCAGACCCGGAATATGCTTCCCACTTTATGGAGGCCATATAATGTGTCAACAATTTAAAATGATAAACCCATTGGAACAGGACAAAATGTAAACTGAGGAAACAACACTGATTTATGAGACTGAGAAATTAAAAATAAAAACAAAGTCAGAGAACAATAAGAAATATTGTGCTATGGCTCCACATGAATGTGCAGGCAGCCATCCAATTTACAAAGGAAGGAGTTAGCCAGAAATTCTTTTCCAAGAATTGGGCTGACAAGAGTTGACAGTGGCATTAGTTACAAGCATAGCTGAAAGAAGGCAAAGAGTTTTATTGACATATTGTCTTGGATTGCATTCAAAGCTCAAATCAAAGCACTAACCTGCAGGTAGAAGTTGTTGCAAATGACAAGCTAGTCATTCATTCTTCAATCCTGAGAAACAAAGTAAATGCTTTTTAAAATCCTTTTTGAAGTTCTACCTATTATTTGTGAAAGTAGAACAGCTAGCAAGGCTAAAACTGACAGATCTTTTAATCTGAGCCTTCAGTTTTTGAGCAGAGGTTAATGATTGTAACGTCTATTACTGCAGTATGCATATAATGCCCCCAGTGTAATATAATGCCCCCAATTATATACACCTGTCTCCAGTTACTCAAGCTGAGGGAAGAGCAAGTGCTCCTTCCTTCACCCCTTCTTTGCAGTCAAACAATTTTCTTTTGCCACAGGAGTGCTGATTGCTGAGGAAGACTAAGTCCAGTTTGCTAAGGCAGGGTAATTCATGTGAAGACAAATTTGGATTTTTCCTGTTTCCAGCAAGACTTAATTTGATGAAGGTTTCTAACATATT
This sequence comes from Cettia cetti, assembly GCA_013401135.1. NCBI lineage: Eukaryota > Metazoa > Chordata > Aves > Passeriformes > Sylviidae > Cettia > Cettia cetti. Next base: position 125,352 of record VZUI01048487.1, on the reverse strand, counting down.
GATAGATGAAATAGGCTTATCACAGTATGTATTACTCTGTAAATGATCATAATAATCAACTCACAGTAATAAGTTTTTTTTCTAGTTTGGCTAAAATCATGAATGGACAGATTTCACAATGATCTACAAATATACTTTGGACTTCCTAGCAATGCCTCAACTCTTTATGTGGGTATCAAAACGTGAAGCTGTGGCCTCCTCAGATGTCCCCTATTCTAGATTGCATCAGCTGGCCCTGTGCCTACCATAAACCTCTGACTTTAAAATGGCTTGCATAACTCTCATTCTGCCTTCCCATATCAGAAATTTTATCTGTGGGTAGTTTATTTTGGAAAAAAAAAAGAAGAGTCCCAAAAAAACCTTTGAGCTCTAAAAATTATTACTGCTTAATATCCAAGTTCTAGTATGCAAGACAGATTCAGTCCTCTGCCTAAGAGGTAGGGTATGGATACACCCACAGGTCAGGACAGCTCCCCAGCAGCCAGCTAGGGCCTCAGTGGGATTTATCTTACACTCAGCACTCCATCTTATGCATACATAAAACAGGGAAGAAACTTGAGGAGGGACTGGAGTACCCATTTGCCTTGCACCAGAGGAATATCCTCACAGATGATGTTCACGTGCTCCTGCAGTGCTCAGCCTTCCCAGGACACAGAGGTGCAGCACTTGCAGGAGCTGCTGAAAGGCTTGTCTTTGTCTGTGCTGTTGCCTGGCACTCAGGGCATGGACCCCCCCATTGCCTGACTACTAAATTTTGACAGACTAGGATGCAAGTTGAGTTCTTTGGAAGAAGATGCAGGTTTTTGTCCTGAAACGACATTTTGGGCTTTACAGACCAAGAAGGCAAAGGTGCCAGCTCTGGCTGCAGTGCTAAAATTTCAGAGAAATACCTAGTATTTCCCATTGTCCATTTCAGTAAACTGTTTATTATGGGTATTTTGAATTCCATCTGGAGCAGCTGATACACAAAGTGATGTACAGACAGACAGACACATATACACCCCCAGGCATTTTACCTGGAGGTGGCTGTATGGACTCAAGCTCTTAATGTGGCATCAATTATCATCACCAATGGAAACAGCACAGAGGAATCCCCCACCACAGGAGGAGGAGAGAATGCTGTGGCACAGGTGCTAACAGAGAAGAGGACTGGCCTTCAAAAGAAAAGTGAAAATCTTTCTGAAGTGAGAACTGTGAGAAAATTGAGGCTGATCCAAGTTCTGTTCCTGATTCTGTTCCTCTCTGAAGGAATGAAACAAACTGAAGAGAAGACCTTGAAAATATTGCAGACTAGAGAGGCAGACACCCAGAAAACAATTACTGAGGAAGCAAGGAGTACCATTTGGTAGAGTGCTGTATTGGCATCATGTTGCAGATGTTGAACCATTCTGGGAAGTCAGCCCTGTGCAGAGCCCCAGGATTCACCTCAAAAACCTACTTCAAGACTGCCAAAGAGTACATTACTGCAGGTGAACGGAAAATCTTGGCTTCTAATGGCATGTTCCCATCATCTGATGGGATCCTATATATCCTATTATAATCCTAGCAGGAATATAATCCTTTCCATACAACCAGTATGACAGTTAGGGCTTACACACTATTATGCAGCATTAGAAGAAGAACCTAATTTATTGAGGCAGTGAACAAAAGGACAAACTGAAGACCCTTCCCTTCTCAATCTCTGCTTAAAAAAAAATTTGATCATAATTTAGAGAACCACAGGTGGGTGCTGAAGAGAAAGAATGGCAGATGTTTTCCATGGCTGATTGGCTCAGGAGAAAAACTGATGATGAGATGTACAAGCAGGAAACAAGTACATTGGGAATTGTGTTTTTGAATAGAACAAAGACCATTAATTCTGCATGCTTCCTTATTATTTTAAAAATAAACATATCTTCTTGACTACATAGCTGAGTTGTTCTTGAAACCAAATAAAAAATATGACATTTATATCAGTGTCCACACAGCCTCTTTTCCAACTCTACCTCCCAAGAGACTTTGACTTTTCTCATGACAAAGCTGAGTGCCAAAGACCTCGTAGCCCTGAACTTTGGATTTTCTTTTTTGTCCTAGACCTTAACTGACTTTTTTTTAACTGAATGAGGAAGTGAGCCTGTGATTTTGATTCCAAAAGGCAAAAACCAAAATGGGGGATGGACAGAAGGTCTACTCACGAACATGTGAAAGCTCATGTCCTACAGAGGCAGTATCTGACCACAAAGCTTACTGGTCTGGATCAGCAGGATGCTCTGTTACTAACCTGCTTCTCCTGAGTCCTAAAAAACTTGAAGTTGTCTTTCTGAACAAGATATACCCCGAGCATCTATTCTGATCTCTGTATCTTTTAAAACCCAACATTGTATGCATAGGATGATAACAAAAAGCTACAAATGTTCAATGGAAATGGATTAAGTCAAGTTTTTAAAGAAGGTTGGTTCTGTTTTCCACCAACATAAATAAACACAGACATGTGTTCTTCTCTTAGAGTTTGTCTGAGCACGTTTACGGTCAGAGAGGCTTACGCAGGATGAGCGCAAACAGAACCACACAAGGTTATACCAACACAAGTGTGTGCAGGGCACGTGCAGCACATTGCAGCAACGCAATGTGTTGCACGTGGGGACCTGAAGCCTTGCACCAGTTCTGCAGGGAACAAATGTGATCCTAGCTCTTTTCCTGACCCAAATTCACTCACTCTGACAGTAGTTTGTGAAGTCATTACCAACCCTGAACTATGATCTCTTGCAGCCCTTGTTTATACCAGGACATTAAATTTCTTATAAACCGTCATGCCCTCATGTTACACGTTTGTTATTTAGCTAGCACTGAGAATTTTATACAACTTCACATGACCTCAGTTCTGCCAGGTAACAGGTAGTTGTCCCCTCATAGCTCTGAGGCCTCTGAGGCTATGCTGCACTTGTCAGTCTCACACAGCATACGTGGTTCTAAGTTTAGAGCTGAATTCACAGTTCCTGTAAGACCAGTGTAGCCCAAGACTTCTTCTATGCTTTCTACAGCCCAGGCTAAGAAATGTGAAGGTGACACTAAGGAAGGACTTTTTCCTTCCTGAACAGGCCTTGTGGCTCACTGTAAAAGAATGTTTTTATTTTATGTCTTTGCATAAATTGCCTATCAATGCCCATTCTGTCTCTGGGGCTGTCAGGTAGCTTGGCACAAGTGGAGAAACTCACCATACAAGGAGCAGTCATCCAAAACAGCTTCTTCCCCGTGCCATTTTAATTTTTTTGGTTCATTTTTTCCCCCCAGAATGGAACAAAATAACTTCAATGTACAATTCCATCATGTGCTATGATGAAACAAAGTAGGCAGGACTGCAGTTGGGTTAATTTCACTGTCACATTTAGAAAAAATTGGATATAAAAAAATTACCAAAAACAGGGCACAGAGAGAGTAAATTTTTGAACAGTAAAATGATGCATTAATTGGATATAGATCCTCCCTATCATTATCCATAATGTCATAGTCTCACGAAAACATACTTAAGAAATTTTTTTAAACAAGAATTTAAAGAAAAAGCACAAAAAACATGGGTGTATTCCTGGCCACTCTTTTTTTGGAATACCAGAAGCATGAATTTCATAAGTCCCTGGGATATGGGGAATGCCAACAATTTGAGAAAAGAACTACTCATTTGCATTCATTGGTTTCAGTTTACATTTATCAAGTCCCTTACTTGAACTTAAACAAGATTACAATCACTTCCTCTATTCTCATATTTTTACAGTTAAATGTTACCTACATGATATAAACCAAACTATTTATATTGTAAAAGTATTTGAGCACAGGTTGTCCTACTGTTAAACAGCATCTAACACATGAGTGACTGAAACCTCTCTGCACTGACCTGGTCAAAAAAAAATACTAATAAGAATTTTATTAATAATATGTATTTATGAGTTCTACAGTTCTTGCTCATTAATACTGGCAGGGCTTGGGTGCTGGATTTGGGCTGCTTTTCTTTTGAATTCCACTTGAAGAAATGTGGTCACCAAATATTCCTCATTTACAGTAAAGATTACATCATGAAACTACCACAGCAAACCAAGCTCATCTCACAGCCAGCAGACAGAGGCTGCACAGATGTAACAGAGTTTATTTGATTTGTGAAGATACACAGGTATCCATCTACACTTAAAATGCTTTTTAGATTATGTTAGCCATTTGAAGTTGGGCAAGTAAATTTTTTGTTTAATCTCATTTACGTTCTACTACCACTGACTTTAAGTTTCCAGTTAAGGATGGACTACCCTAAAATGTCCACTTCTTCAGAGATCCAGTCTTTGGGTTGCAACAGAAATCACGCAGGAATAAGAGACAGATTTTTAAGTAAATGCTGACTGTCCTGCCCAGGGGTGGTTCTGTGACCTCCAGAGGACACGACACACACTGTCTTCCTGTAATCTCTTTCAATGCCTGTTTTTTTTTTCAAATTATCCAGTGGTTTCTAGTCCATCGAAGACTTGGATGGGAAGAAATCTGCACATTTATATTTATTGACTAACTTGGGGCCTGATTTATTTTGGCAAGTGAATTTGATATCTTAGTTCCTCATCACTATTCCAGATCCCATTTCCTGGCACTGGAAAGCTGTTTGCAAAACCTGCTCTGTTTTTGTAGTTTTAAAACCCAAACTCTTTCATCACTTTCGGTCAGCTAGCAGGAAGTGACTGGTACATAACCATTTAACCATGAAACTCCAAGCTAGTCCTTACAGAGTTTGAAACATGATCTTCTCTAGATCAGTCCTCTTCTTAAAGAACTACATTTCATCATAATATTCTCCATTCAACTTTCCTTCTTCAGCTTCAAATAATTTATCATCTTAGAACACACTTACTGGCTCAGCTACCCCATTTGTTCATATTAGACAACAGGATTTTTTTTCCTCCTGTAAACTAGTTAGGGACCTAGTGAGATTGGGTGATTCTTACAAAACACATTGGAGACAAATCTGAAATGCTACCACCAGGAGACTCATGGAGATAAAGAAAAAGGACTAGCCATGGACTGGAAGAAAGAAAACAGGCACTGAAGTTTTGTTTTAGTATAATATGAAGGAATAAAACATTCAATAGCATTGAAATATGTTTTCTGTATGCCCCATGACACCTGCTCAAGTGTTTTGACTTTGAAAGCCTAGCAAAAAGCCTTCAGAACATTGGTAACTAAAATTTTTATCTGTATTTAACTCTAAAAGTTCTTTCCTTCTGTGTGAAGCAGCTAAAGGCTGGCAAGTATGGTTATCTTTGGGAAAGAAAGGAAGCAGAAACAGCAAACACCCTTTGTAAACATGGCAGGATGTGAGTGTTTTCAAACATCTCCAATGCAAAGTATTCTGTTGCCCTTTTTTTTCTTTTCAAGTCTAGATATAGCACAAATTTGGAAAATTTTAGTAGTTGTTCTCATTACACTGAGAACATCAGTGTTTATTACCTCTGTAGATGTAATTATGTCATTATGGAATCTCAACTGAAACGTAAAGCTTCTATCTCCAGCAGTAAAGAAACTCCTGCCAGGCTCCCTGAAATATCACCAGAGCCAGGGAAATTAGGTGTTCTCTACCCTCAACCAATAATAATCCTTTTGAGAGATGCTTCCCCTGCCCCTCTTGGTATCACCTACCACCAACTGAGCAACAGAGCACTCTGCTACAATTCACCTGTGCATTTGAAACCTTTTCCCTTTCAAATAGGCTTGGCATATGTGCACGCTGTATGGCAACCAGAACAAACTCACTCAAAGGCCAGTCCTCTTGCAAGGCAGGGAGGTAGAACAACTGGGTGAAGAAAAAAGCCAGAGTAGAGCAGTTCTGTCTTCAGTGCTTTGTTTCCCAACAGACTTTTTCACACTATCACTTTTTTACTTTCTTGCAGAGGAGATTCACTTAGAGTGTGCTAGGTAAGCAGTTTGGACATATTCTGATTAGGTGCATGCCTAGTCCAAGGCATTTTCCATCTTTTGTTGACCACCTTTCATAACCATGACAGATGTATGCTTGTGAATACGTGCCAAAGGCAAAAAAAGTGTCCTCATTACTTTCAAAGCTTTCTATCTGTTCACTAAAAAGAGGGGAAATGCTCACACTTGGTGGCTAAGAAAACATGCACTTTTTTTGCAAAGCTAATCCAGGCAACACAGAACTACAGAAATGTGTCAACACTCCTCACTTTGAAACAGCCAGCAGGAATATACTTACTTGTAAATCATGTCGCTGCCAAACTGGTTTTCTTATCTGAAATGAGTTTTCAAGAAATTTGATCATTCAACAAGACTTTCAGTGGCTGAAATTCATTGGGGAGAACACCCTCTTTTTTTGAAACTCATGATTTTTTTTTGTAACAGAAGCAGGTTTTAACACCCACAGAAACCACTGAAGGATGGAGCCCCATAGGGCACATACTCAGGCCATGGTTTCCCTTAACTAACACTGCAGCACTCGTTCTTTGCACTGACTCTGCAGACAGCAGCAGCAAGTACAGCCCACATCCTCCTGGTAGTGCTGCAGAGCAGTAGCAGGGTTTTCTCACTGCAATGAATACTCGTCATGATAGTATCAGGTGGTCAGTTTTTCTATATTGCCACAGAGGCTAGCAAGCTAGACTACCTAATACAGCCTCTACATTAGGAAACTTAAACAGATCCTCTTCTGTGTTAAGATTCAAGAGAGAAAAAGGTGCAAACTTTTAAAAGGTTTCATGTTCCTAGTCTAAAACTCCATACACTGAATCTAGAACAAATAGTAAACTCAAGCAAAGATTTAGCACTGAAAACTTCAGCCATAATAAACATTCTCACTGAAGTTGTGAAATCTTTCAAAGAGAAACTCCTGTATTTGAACAGATTTTGACAAAATTGTCTAACTTTACAATAAATGCTTCATCTGCATTTTAAAAGTTAAGATTAATTTTAAAAAGCTTATCATGCCTTTACTGAAACATGCCAACCTAGAAACATCTATAGCATCAGTGCCTCTTGAGAAATGCCACTAGTTGTTTCACTTTTTTGTGTTTGTCAAAGAACCCCTAGATAAAATAGTCCTTGAGGAGACAGTTTCCTTCTCCAGCAAGGGGAAATCATGTGAAGGACAGGAAGACAAGCCCAATCTACAATTATAGCCATTTACCATCTAGTTAGAACAATCTGTGATAACTGGAATGCAATTTAGTACACCAGAAGCATACATCTCTCTTAGGAAGAGATAAATCACATTTTAAGAACCACTGAATAGACTGAGCAGTCACACACTGAATAGAGAGGATCTCTAAGATTGCTTACTACCAGACAGATGTCTACCACTCACATTTGCTACACCCAGCTGAGGAATCTAGTAAACTGAGGCAGCAGGATCACACTTATCATCCAACCTGACATGAAACACTAACAATGTCTCTGCAGCCATATAAAATTACTGGAAATACCATTTGGTCAACCTTTATATAGATATTTAAATGCAAGATGCATGATGCTAAAGCTTGTGGAATTATTTTTCACCATTGGGAAAAATTACAAATAAATCATGTGCACACATTTTATAGTATATAAAGTTCTGAGTGCCTCTGCTTTGCTTATTTGTGTTGTACAAGGCATACAGAACATTCACACAAATGATGCTGGCAAAGCACTTGAACTTTCACCTTAACAAAATGTATCAAATAGAAGGGAAGGTCTATCTCTATATGGATTAATGAAAAAAAAAAATTACTTGTGTTAAAAGGTCATGCTAGCTAGAGCATTTTGTACCAAAATTCCCCAAGCCACAATCATGTTTCCACAATAAGACCAGGAAATAACTGGTTGTATCTACATGTTGTATACAGCTACATGAGCAAGATGCCACAGATGATTTTGCTGGAAATACATACATAAAGTGTTTTAAATCAGTCACCACAAACTTTGCTTCTAAATTGCTGGCAGTAATACATAAAAAAGAAGTGGTTTTGATTATCAGCAATTTTGAATGGAAATGTGAAACTAGAAGCATTCTACCTTCTAAATTCCTTATGCCAATATTATGCCCACTACCTTTGATTTAATTACTTTTGCACAGTTACTGTACTGAGCTTCTTTGGCTCATCTGTAACAAACTAATGTGAATGACTGGACATGAGTTTAAGGAAATTACCCCACACCAGGCAAGGAGCCCTTGCTCAATGTAATTTTTAAAGAGAAAAATGAGATCAAAGTAAGACTGAATTCCCTTGGAAACATGAGGAAAGCTCCAGGGATATTACTAACAGGGATATTACTAACAGGGATATTCCTAGGCCAAAGGCGTTGTTTCCGTGGTGGATATAGCAACAGCAACTTGGCCAATTACTCCTGCAACAGTTTCATTATATAAATCCAATTTCATGCAGATTGTTCACTTGTATTTACTAAGACGAATGTTTTCAATTTGATTAAAAAAAATTGTCTTTAAAAACTGCCTAGAAACCTACTGAACGCTTCCATCAAAAGGACTGTATAGTCTTTTTTCTTGTTTTAAATATTCTGAAGATTCCCATGCACTAAAATGTTTCTGCTATGTTGTAGCATGGTTTTCCCCAGTCTGAGGAGGAACTGAGACAAACATCTCTCCTCACTCCAGGAAAAATCAATACAAAATTAGCTAAACAAATGCAAAATTATTATAGAACATAGAAAGATCAGTGTTTGAGGTATTATATCTCTATCTCAATCTCTATCTATCTTCTCAAAGACAAGTACTGTTTAACTTTAATAAGGGGTTTAAATAACAGGAGTCAGTCCTACAATACAGCATTCAAATACATAATTTGAAAATATAAATTCAAAAATTCAGAGGGTGTAAAATTTGGGAAATTTTAAGAAAGAACTGAAGGCATCAACTTATAATTTTGAGGAAAAGCTATAAAACTGGGTTGTTTGTGATGAATGCAAAGGTACTTCAACTTGACAGCTCTTCCTTTCCTTCAATGTAAGGTTTGCCTGTAGCAAAACCTAGTTTGTGGGCTCAAAATTACCAGCTGTTCAAAGCTCATGACGTGTAATACTGAGAATACAAAATTTCTTCTGCCCTGAATAAATTTGCATAATTGACAGAATTTAGATTGGCTCAATTAATCAAACAGGCATGTACTCTTGTGATGCGTTTCATCACTTAGCTTCTTACCAACAGTGATGGAATAAAAAAGTATGTATCCAAAATCAACTACGTACTAACATTTCTTTTGGACTGAATTTTAGCCCCCTCTCTCTTTCTGGAACTTTATTTCCATTAGCAAAAGAAATTATCTTCTCATAAAAAGTCAGTATCAGTGGCCTACTGTAAAAATTACATCAGTTTAATTCAAACTTAGCATCAATTTCCTTGGGACATGGGATCAATTATGAATAATTCACTTAACACCTTATTAAGGGCACATGATATAATATATACTGCACAGCAACCAGGTGAGAATAGGTTAAAATTAGACTTTAAAACCAGGTTAAAATTAGATTTTAAAGTAAAATACAAAGTTATAGGAAACATGTTCACGCATTGTTAAGGCTACTAGGCAATTAGGAGTAATTTTATCCTATTTCCCCAGGACTGGGAAGAAGAAACAGTCTAACATTTTTCTTTTAACTTGGGCTATTAGTACCTACTTTTTACAGCAGCAATCCATCAAAGTAAGAAAAAAAAAGCAGCACAGTTCTGGCAAAGGAAGTCAGAAAAACCCTACATTTCTTTCAACTTTTTAAGTTCAACCTGAAAATACATGGGAAATGTTTGGATTGGCATATTAAAAGAACCACTGAAATACCTAGTATTTTAGCAATATGTATCATACATTGTGCACAACATCATTAGCTTGACTTTGCAAGCCATGTTTTCTGTAATTCACATGCTTTTTGTATTTACCCTCTATAGTGATGCATGCAGTAAAGCACAAAGTCATTATATTTTTAGTATCTTGGTTTATTTTTGTTATGGTTTCTCTACACATGGCAGGTAGCGATGCATAGCTGGAAACATCAGTGAATTTGAAATGCATATGAAATACTGGTAAGGAATTGTTGGGCAAGTCACCTGTGGCAGGTAGGTGCTGGGTGATGAGGCTTAGCAGGATGCTCTGCCTGGACAGAAGTAAAACAGCTCGAATAATGCCCTGTTTGCAAAGCTATCAGTGGTGAATGGAAGAGGTGATCGTCCTGGTGCTTCTGGTGCTGAAAAATGCTGAAACCAGCCTGACTCAATCCCAGACTCAATCCCAAACATACCTGACAGAAAGGTGAAGCTGTGACAGACCTGGTAAAGTACCAGATAAAGCAACAAACAAACTACTGCTACTGCTGCTGCTGCTGCCTTATCTAAAGATTCTGAGCTGACACAGCTGACTTGGAAATATAGGGCCCACTCCCACTTTTTAATGAGTGGGGAGGGTCTTCCATCAATCCCCTTTCTGGAGCTTGTGTGGAGGTTCCTTTCTTGAGTTGGGATTTGCCTCAAGGTTACCCCTCAAAGCTGAGTGAAAAAGATTTGCCCACAGTTGTTTGTATGGGTGAGTAAAATCAATCTCTACTACATCATTTCTTCTGCTACCTTAGATATAATTCCTTCAATATTGCTTCAAAAATAGTGGACTTCACTAGGCTAGTAGTTATAGCTACCTATACTGTGTAGTAAGTAATTCTGATTAAGATCTTTTAGTCTTATCATTATCATAATGAGTAACTTATTTTTATATAAGTATCTCTGGTTTGTCATGCTTAATCCTGTGGGACAAAACTGTGAAACGGTTCAGTAATGCCAATTTAATCCATTAACATAAACCACTGACAGAGTGCAGGGCTAAGGCTGGATCCAGCTGCACCCAGAGGCCTCTGTGAGGAGTTTATAAAGCAAGAGGGTCCTTCCTGTGCCTTGTGACTCAACAGGAGGGCTTCTCTATAATCTCTGCAGCTCCCACTCTGCCCATGACACACAGGCTGAAACAAGCACCTTACTTCCCCTTTGCACCCTGCTCTGGCTACCCACAAATTACAGCAGTACACACCACGTGTCAGTTTGAAAAGCTGCCGATGGTCTCAGCTAAAGCTGCCTAAATGTCAGGCTGAGGTGTGAGACTGCCATGTGGGTCTGGAGGGAAAGAAGTCATGGTAAAAAGTACTTGCTACTTTCCTTAATATGTGTCGCAGTAGGGTTCACCTATTGCTGTGGTAGAACTGGTGTAGGAACATGGCCAGAAAAAAAGTTTCAAAATACAGCTCAAAGTTACTGTGAAAACTTACAAAGAAATATCTACACATAAAGAAAATTAAAATATGCAGTTTTAAACTACTTAAGATGTACCCATTAACTGATCCTTAAACATAGCTATAACAGTACAGTACTGATCTTACAGACTGTGGGCAGACATACAGTTACCAGAAATGCTACAGCTACAGTCTAAAAGTGAGAAAGTGTAATTCTACACTTTGTTCCTATACACATTTCCCTTTGCAAAAAATCTGGATAAAGCACAACATTATTCAAGAATTATGGAACAAGAATACAGAAAATTTTCTACACAGGCTTCATTGTTCACCCCTTGCACAAAATTGATTCATTATTGGAATTTCATAGCCCACAGTTTAAAATACAGGATAGAAGTAAATGAATTAACAATGCTCCCCTAGTAAACCATCATGCCTTTGGATAAAAGACAGTTTGGATCTTAGGGCTCTAAAGCAAGACATTTCTTACGCTGTTTCTGGAAAACTCCAAAGGACAGAAATCCACAGCATGAGGATCCACCTCGAAGGAATGTTTTGCTCTTCCAATCTTCTTTCCAAGAAAGAAACCTTTTATTCATTTTATAATAAAGGCTAGACAGGCCCACTGTACTATCACACAACTTTACATTGGCATACATTTTTAACGGGAGAACAGACAGGATAGAAACTATTCTTCTAGTGCAAAGACACATTTTAAAGAGGTGCAACATTTTCCGTGACTAGCACAGAGAGCTGCAAAGAGCCTTAAGTATTCTGTAGCCACAGAAAGTTTCTGGTACTCATTGAGACAGACATCCCAGTTTGTAATTTTTTTTAAACTTTATTCTAATATACACTTAATAATATAAATGTACACATCAAGTAAATCCTTACACCCCTTGGTAACCTAAGTTAAGCACATGCTGTCTTATACATGCAGTTCCTTAAAAATGATCCCCTTTGACAGCTATTTATCACAAGCTGGAGTAGTTAAGGCCCCATCTCTTTAATGGGTGGTGAATAAAAAATTTAAAAATTATTAACAGATATTTTCAGCTTGTACATCATAAACTACACAAGTCTAGACAGTCTTGTCTAGTTAGACAAGACAACTTTTAATTTGGGATTCTTTCTGAGAGGTGTCTGTAAATGAAAACTGAATAGTCCATAGTGCAAATTACTACCTCATAAACTGCAGCATAATAACACTTTTCCTTATGGAACTTCTTTATGAGGAAATTTCTATTTCTGTATAATAATAATAATAATAATAATAATAATAATAATAATAATAATAATAATGCATTTTGTTTTACAATTATGAGGATGATATTGCACTTAATGGAAGATGCTTTACTGAGATGCTTTTACAAGCAAACTTGCGTTATAAGCAGTTTTATTTTCTTGTGTCTCCCTGAATCTTCACACAATTCTTTAATATTTACTAAAATTCCTTGGTTCCAAATTAAATGCTATTCATAAGTAGTGTATTTTTAACAATTAAACAATTTTACCAACACACCATAGTACTATAATCAAACTGTCTATGCCTTTTTATTTTAGAAGCTAGTAATTATCTGCAAATTTAGTACCAAGCAACTAAAAGGGGATATAGAATTTAGTAAAACACTCTGTGACTACAGGTTCAAAGAGGTGTGGATAGACAGTGTGAAATACAGGAAGTATTTATTTTAAAATGGTTGAATACAAGAGTCCAGCAGGACTCCTAACATAAATAAATTTGAAAGGCTGAGGGATTTTTAAGAAGTGCCATACACTATTAGATCCTCAGTAATATCTAGCATTTATATAGAACTTTACAATTTTAAAGTGCTATACAAATACTATCTGGATGAAATGTATTCTCCAAAGGCAGAATACAAATACAAAGTGAATGGTGATCAGGTGAATGGCATCATGACAGTAAAATGTAATGTAATTACTACAGAGATGAACTAAGTACTCTATAATCAGCTCGCTATGCATGAACTATCATGGAAGACAACACACTGTACAAGAGAAATGTACAGATATAAAATTATTTTCATTAAATAGGTTCTATGACCACAAGGAGTTGACACAAGAGCTGTAATTGGCTCCACAACCTTAAAATGCCTAACTCAGAAGGTGTGGGAAACAAGTAAATCCTTCAGTGACAGACAGGCAAGTTATTTCAAGTGCTAGCACAAACCACCTTTAAAAGCCATTATTCCTATACATCAATGCGGATTCCATGTTTTATAGACATTAATTCTCTAGTGCCCGTTAAATACATAATAAATGAACACAGATGAGGTAAAGATGCCGTAATTGCCACATACAGCCAATACGGCAAGGGAGGAGTTTTTCCAAACGGGCAGATCCAGAGGCCATGACGAATCCCGTCACGGACATGATGAGAAGTCCAGGATATAAACAACATCCAGGGAAGAAAGCACCATGAGTCCTTAAGCCTGAAAAGCTGCATGATAAACTTTAATGCCAGAGCCACCACAGGAATCACAGTAGAACAGTGAAGAAGTGGTCTCCGTGGAAGAGTCAGAGCAGCCTGCAGAAGAGAAAAATATTATTGCCAATGGCTACAACTGTGAACAAGAGAAGGAAAGTTTCACGAGTGTCTACAGTTGTATTGTCAGGTGACTAAGTGGAAGCAGAAACAAAAACATACTGTTCCTTTCCAATGCAATTAATCCAAAGATAATTTTATGCATGAATGTTGTGTGCTGCCCTGTTTCTCTATTGCATGATATGAATCATGCATCCTACTAAGTACCATCATCAGCAAAACAGGGAGGGAGAGGGATGAGGAATCTTATTTGTCACACAGTCATGTGATACACAGGAACTTGTATAATAAAATGCATTGATTATATGTATTTAATTTCAAGGTAATTTAAAGGAAAACAACCATGCAATACACTTGAAATATTTAATACGTTTTACTTGAAATAAATCCTGTGCTCTTATGGCATTTACTTCCAAAAATACATCCTGTACTTTACTACAGCTGTCACCTGTAAAGTTGGTTCAGTTGCACAGTGTTTAAAACAGAACAATAATTTTCAATAGATAAAGGTATGACCAAAGTTACATATATTTTGATCACCTTGAGACAGTATTCTTCATGGACAGGCAAAACAAAGTTCATAAGCCAAGATCTGAAACATTTGTGACTGGGTTTTTTTATATCAACAACTTGTTTAACAGTAATTCAGCTGAAAGCCTGATCTTTGGTTTTAATAAGGTGAATGTCTAGCTAGTGAGATTAGATTTAGCTATTTTAGGAAGTGATAATGTCAATTCAATATACATGTTTGAGAAGATATTCCGTGGGTGTACTCAGTAGCAATAGCTACAACCATGACCACAAATTCAAACACAATTAAAAAACCATAACAGTATTTTGAATTTCTATTCTACAAATAAGTATGTTCTTGTGTGCCTTGTGTAAGCACAGGAGAAACAACAGCTCATTACTAAAAGGTCTATGGAAGTGCTGATGTGATATTCATTGGCTGAATTCAGATACCGCTGAAAACTCAGAAAATCTGTAGCAAGGCACCAGAGATGTAATGTGACAGTGTATCTCTGCTGAGTTGAACACATCCCTCACTGCATCTAGTGCAGAAGGTGAACAAAGCATCTCTAGCCTGCTCATTCTTCAGTTGTGTTAATCCTTGCAGGACTCAACAGTTAGAGGGCCTGGCAGTGGGACTCTGGAATAGGTTCATCAAATTCATGCATAATTTAGATAACTGTGATGTAGCCTTAGCCAGTTAATAGAGAGATGGAAATTATGGACTACCTTGAAATATAACAGCACATGCTTTAAACCACAGCCAGCATTAAGAGGCCTACAGAAAGCTTTGTTCTATTAGCTTCCCACCACATGCTTGTCTGTCTCCTGATCAGGCAATGGGATTAAAAAGCTCACAAACTGTCTCAACACTTTTTAACTCTAACGTTGTAGACCCAATTCCTTTAAGTTGGAGAAAAAGGTGTATTTTCTTCAACTTCAGTTCTGTTTCACACAAGCAGATTGTTCACAGATCGAAGTAGAAAAATCTTGTGATGGTGAAATTGTTTATCACCTGCCTTACAAAGAGTCAATTTTTTGTTACTGTCAACAAGAGCCTCAAAAGTACACACTAACCTACTTTTGAAAAACCTGGATAGTGACGTGTTTTGGCAGATAATCTGTTGACTGGCCTCTATTTCTGCACTTTGGAAAAAACCAGTAACAAAGTCTAAATTAGTCTTTTCCCTCCGGCCTAGTAAGGTTAGGTTCCAACAGCAACACAGTGAGTAAGGAAAATTTTAATGTTACTTATGTATACAGTTTGTCAGTATTGGTGCCAAGTTGATGTTTAAATTCTTTTTACATAAATTTCAGACGGCAGGGTTGTTCATACAGCAAACCTGTGCGTTCCATTTTAGCAAGAGAAAGTCCTATTCTGTAACTGCAAGTCAAGCTTCTGATATGCTGTTGCCCAAGGTCTGAGAGAAGAACAATCTGTTTCCTCTTTTATATTCTGTGACTAGGGAACACTTACATCCTTGAGTTGCCAAGCCCTGGAGACAGACAGGTAGTTCTGTTTGCTAATATAAGCTGCTATGCTCTCTTTCTCTTAACAAGCAAATTTGTTTAAAGCACCAGACCTTAAAAAACAAAAACAAACAAACCAACCACAAAAAACCCACAACCTGCCCCCCCAAACAACAACAAGGAATCCACACCAAAAAACCCCAAACCTTTTCTGCCTTAAACCTCCTGGAAAAGTTGCAAACAGAATTTATTTGCAAATAACCTTTTCCATTTGCCTACACGTTTAATCAGGTGCAAGATCATCTTGCAGTTGCTGTTCCTCCAGCCTCTCTCACTACAATGAACAGCTGGAGACAGGAGACAATAATTGCATGCAGAAGAACCCATGCAAATTATCTGCTTTAATGCTCATGGTGACACTATGGATGTTATACAACAACAGATGCTCCCTCACTGATATTCTGTGGTGCTTCACAAGCCTGAAGTATTTAATACATAGTAACATATTCAATGTAACATATACAGAAGTAATATTAACAATACAGTAACATATTCAATACTATATTAATTGTGCTTGTGCAAAGCTTATTCTCCAGTTCCAGAAATGCTCCTGTACAGCCCAGGTCAGTCATTGGTGGCACACTTCCCAGCAGTGTAATGCACGTTTGCCACCGACTGCATGTTCAACACTCCTAGAATTTGGTGAGTCGTTAGCAGCAAGACAGCAATTTCTGCACGTCTGTTCTGCAACACGAGTGTCTGCATGCAACATGAGGGCTACAGTCCTGGTGGGAGTCTGGGAGCAGCCCATCATGTCAGACCAGCACCCCTGACTGCTGAAGGGCTGCAGAAACTACCGCCTACAGAAGCACTATGAGACAGGTCCTTCCATACTTGTGTGCACAGTAAAAACCACAGGGGACACAAAGAACTATGAATTCCACGTAGTGAAGTCATTGCAGACTTCATACTTGTTGCAAAAATAATGTGGGCAAAAGGTCAGATCACATGGTGCTTGGTACACAAGTATTTATCAGAGCAAACATATAAATACCACAGGTGACTATTTACCCTGAACACTGCGGAAAAATAATGATGACCATGAAAGACAGACAAATGGCCAAACAATCCAAGAGCTGAGTGGCGTCAACAGGAACAGAAGTAGGTGACTAGAGTAGTGTGAAGGTAGCAATTGGAGGTAAAAGGCAGTACCGCCTTGTGCTGCATAAAAAGGTTACTTCAGAAAAAGTAACTCATCATCAGATTTAAAAGTGATGATGACGAGCTTAATAGGTGATTGTGTACAGTAATGTGAAAAACACTATTGGTACAAATTAGTAATAATGGTGTGGTTAGTTAATTAGACTTATTAATTTATTAGTTATTTAGTAATGTGTTGCAAAAGCAGTAAACATGTTAGTCTCTTAAAGCAGTTACTCTCAACCATACAATTTAAAGATGAAGACTGGGACTGTAACTACGAATATATAGTAAAAAGTATCTAACAAACACACAGTAAAAAAGTAACCCATGAAATAATAAATTATATAGGCAACAGCCTGAAATTATGCCAAGAAACTGAGAGGTATATCATATTAAGCCAAGGGAAAAAAATATTACACATTACAATCAGATCTAGCTGGCCAGACAGCACACAGAAGCAAGGTTTATGGGGATTATGTTACATCACAAACCAAAGGGACTCTGATGGCACTGCAAGAAGACAAAACCTGTAACAGATTATTATATTTTTTTAAAGGACAGAAGTATTGTACTTTTGTGCCATTGAAAGAATTAAACCACAATACTTGGCTCAAATGAAGTCTCACCTAAAATTCTATTCATGGTTTTGGAGAGGACCTTTTACAGGTAATTTAGGCAAAGAAGCAATACAGAGGAAAGGAGAAAAATAGTATAAGGTTTAGAAAGCATAAATTTATGCCCACAAGCTGTTTTTTTCGGAAGTTATTTAGCTGAGAAGAGAGTCTTTGTAAAGAATGCTGGCTTTGCAAGTTATTTTTGCTTTAAGAGTCAAGAGACCTACACTGGATTATTTCTTTGATTAGCACAGTTAATGGAAAGGAAAGGAGTTGGTAGGCAAATCACTTTAAAAAAGCCTTCAGGCATCTTGTCTTATCCTTACCTCAGCTAAATACATTTGGCTACTAAAAGGGCTATGAATCTACCTGCTATGTTTTCTCTTTCTGTTTAGAAAAACATTTTGGGGCAGAGCACAGAAATCAGCTGTCTTTTGCAAAAAAACCTTGAATAAGAGAACTAGATCTAACTGTCATCAACAATAATGGATTAGAAAATGAACTGCTATCTGCTAGGGAACTGAAACAACAAAGGAAGAAATTAGGTCATAAAATTACAAAAATTTACTTGGTTTCACCTGGTAGTTATAGGTTAGGCTATACAACATTCCCTATCGTGGAAGGTGTATTTAACCTTGCCTCACAGACAATGGGCAGGTCACCTCCCAATTCCATGACACAATTCAATAGTCAACTTCTCAAATAGACATTGGTGAAATGTGACATCTAGTGGTCATAATTAAGAAAAATACTGGCAATCATCTCAAATGCATGAAAAAACAGTAATAAAATTGCAATACTTTCTAATAGCTAGCCATTCATTTACTTGCATTCACTGATTTTAAAATAAGCAAAGAACAGATGAGAATAATTAGAGATTTAAATTCTATTCCATATTGTTATTCAATAATAATATACAACCCATTAACCAAGCTAACTTTCATGGTTTTGTAATTTACAGCATTTCCACATGCAAGAAGTACAGAAAAGGAGAGAATTAGGGAATACTTAGGGAAGAATGATGCCAGGCACCAGGACATGCCAGAGCCTGGCTGTCCATGTAGCAAAATGGTGGGCAGTGGTATCCTGGGCTGCACTGGGAATGCGGCCAGCAGGTTAAGGGACCCGATTCTTCCTGTTCTCCTCAGCACTGGTAAAGCCAAGAGGGGGAAACTGACCAAATGTACAAATAAAAGGCATCTTTTCTCTACAATAAATAGTGATACTGTACGTAAAATAAAACTATTTTTCCATTGTAATTCTGATTTTTACATCTCAACTATATGCAATATTTGCCTCTTGCTCTTAGTTGTCATCTCAATTTTTTTTTTAAACTGGTAAACCATTCTTCTTTACTTGCATGAATATAAAGAACAGGACTTCCTTCCTTACTTCCTGCCTTCCTTCCTTTTAGCTATTTCCCTACGAACAGTGTAATAGTATTATGAGCAAACTAGAGAAGGAAAACTACTGGAAAAGAGTGCCATAACCTGGTAGTACTAATACTATTGAGAAACTCTGTCCTAACAAGCAGTTCTGCAAATAGATGATGATCCATTCACCTTTTTACTTTTATTAATAAGCTGATGCTTGCTTTCCTACTATTTTTTGGTTTGGTTTTTTTTGGGTAATTTTTTTTTAAATGCAACTCAGACTGCCTTTTTAAAGGTGACAGTTCACATATAGCTTGCTCATGGGAGAAATATTTAGGGCTGGCTAAACCCTATGTATTACTTAAAAAGACTGAATTAAATTAAACAGAAGCTCTACCATCTACATTTCAGATATTTCTACCCCACATTTAAGGTATTCCTAACTCTTATTGTAAAGAGAAGTGGAATAATCCACTTCATCCACAAAAGTGTGCAAGGCAGCACTTAACTCCTTATGCTGAGTAACAAAGGAACTACGTGATACATGGAGAACAGCATGTACATGTGCAATGCTCTTTTTTCCTTCCAAGTAGCAGAAACAAAATAGTAGATGTAAAATATTTTTATGGCTTTTAAAATCCTAACTGCTTATAAACATAATTCCTGTATATATATTAAATGTATTTAATTACATTATCAATGGAACTTTTTTCTCTAGGACATGGTAGAAGAACAATAATGTAAACAGTGATAAATTAACAAATTACTGATCTATTGACTTACCTTTAATGACAGAGATCCAGCAAGAAAGAAGTGGTCCACATCAATGACAGAGGAAAGGAAACCAGCCAGGGTGACCTCAGTGAAGTCACTTTTCTTCCTGAGTCCAATCACTATCGCCCAGGACCACATCCCCAGTATACCATGCACTGCATTATCAGATAAGGCTCGAAGCCAGTCATTTTGCTGAATGAAGGAAAACTGCAGAAGTCTGTCTGCTACAAAGCAGAATATCCCCAAACCTAGACTGGAAATAACTGACGCTGTGCTGAAAGTCTGGAGAAGAGCGTGGGCCTTTTCAGTCTCAGATGCCATGACAAAAGCCATGTCAAAGCACACAAAATGTCACCAGGGTACACACTGTGCATTGTCCTTTGTATTGTCAGTTGTTCTGTAAATGTCAGAGATAAAAAGAAAACTATTAAACAAAGAAAATCCACTTGCACAAAACATTTGTTACCAGAGCTACAACTGGGCATTAAGACCCTAAATTCAGTGCATGTGTTTAACATTCCCAGGGAATTTTTTATTTCAATTAGTTCATTGACTTAAACACTACAGCTCTGAATTAAAACACTTGCCCTGTTTTAATTAGAATCAGCAGAAGTAACATGGAGATGTCTATTTCCGCCTACCGGTATGTTAACTATTACAAAAATAACTTGATACGTATCTATAATAATACACTGAATATGTTTCAAGATTCCTTCTAGTCTTAAATACATGATTTAATCCAATGAAATATTTTATGCGGTAATAACAAAAGAA
Source organism: Cettia cetti (assembly GCA_013401135.1). Classification (NCBI taxonomy): domain Eukaryota; kingdom Metazoa; phylum Chordata; class Aves; order Passeriformes; family Sylviidae; genus Cettia; species Cettia cetti. The sequence continues at coordinate 104,848 of VZUI01048487.1, read as the reverse complement.
GATTCAGTTTGGAGGATTTTTAGGGTTGATGCTCAAAATCCCAGATTTCTCTATACAACAACAGAGTTTTCAATCTATAATCCAAACCACTGCTTTAATATACATTCTTTGCTAACATATGTAGTACTCCCCTGGTACCCTTTCCTGAGCAATGTCTTGTTTAGTTTGGAGACATAGAATAAACCTTAAGAAAACCAAACACATTAAAAGATCTTCACTACTTAAAATAAACACAAAGACAAAAAACATTTAGTTAAGCAAAGTAATTAAAACCACCTCCTTACAGAGCAAAACTACCTAAGTTTTTCCTTATCATGTGCTTCAGCAGAGAAGTTGGCTTTACTTTTGGGACTTTATTGTCTGCCACATTACCTTCATAACTCCTCTTTTTGCAAGAGAAGTTCTAAGTGTCCCAGCTGTTTTGCTAGTCTTTTTGGGGAGCTGTAGGAATGGACCAAGTTTTAAAGCCTATATCCTACCTAAAAATGGATTCTTCCTATGAGCTTGCCATTTTTGAGCAATACCTTGACAACCCTTTATTGGGTAAACTCTTATTCTGAGGGGCCTTTTTGAATGAAATAGACTTCCTAAGATGACACACAACAATTTATGATTTTAAACACATTTTGAGTCTCAAAAGATACAAATGTTTCTTCCAGATTATTTACATGCCTGCCTGTTGTAGAATTATCCACAAGACAGAACTACTGGCTTCTCTGTAAGAAAAGAAAAAGCCCATTGAATCATTTATTTAGAAAACATTTTAAAAGCAAAAGAGAAGAAACTATGAATAATACATGGACTTTGCACAGACATGAAAAAAGTGGGTCAAGTTTAGAGTCTGTTAACCATGACTGTGCCTCTGCTGAACTAATGTATAGACACAAAGTATCTCCTGAAACAACTGAAGTGCTTGTTTTCTAATCGGTGACCTTATGGTACACAGGACATTGCTGAATAAATTCCATTTTAAGGGAAAAAAAAGGCAGTCTCCTCACAAATGTTTCTTCTATATGGCCATCATGTCAGACTAGATTTCATTTAAAATTACCATAAAAGCTGTGAAAGAATCCAATCTATGAAGAGGTGATGTAGCAACATACCTTTAAAAAGCACAGCAGTATTCAGAATCAAGCTTCCCCTGGGACTAGAAGAACATTTTTTTTTCCATTGCAGGTGCCTTACTCCATCCAGTGGGAAATGTCTATGCTCTATGCCTCAGTGTTGAGCCTCAGTGCTTTCTGAATCCAGTCTGCCCAGTACAGTGCAGAAAATACCAAACACTATTTGTTCCATCCTAAATAAAAACAAACCAGGCACTAGTAAGCATTGATACTAGGCAAAACAGCATACAACAGTAAAAAAATCCAGAAAGAATAAACATATATTTAATTAATTTGTAAAAAGTATAATTGAGCTAAAAGCAACTTCAGCTAAGCTTTGAAGCTCTGTAAAAGACAGCAGAAAAAAATCCAAAGAAGAGCAGAAATAAAAACGGAACACGATAGTAACTAAAATATAATAAAATACAAAGTCCATAAAGAACAGTTCCAGTCTTCTACGTAATTGCATTTCAACAGATAGAGCAATCCATTTTTACAGATTTCTTCTTGTGCCTGGAAGAGTCCCACCTAATGAAACATTTATGAGTCCCATTCAGGGATCTCTTTTTAAATTCCACCCCATCACTGTGTGACCTTGGAATAGATAAAGAGAGATCTAGAAATTCATATAGCAACCGAGGTCTGTGTCAGTTCTGTGTCAGGCTTACGCTTTTGCTATGGGTAGCATTAGCATGTGTTCCTTGAGCCAGAGTGAGGAACAGGATGCAAAAGTGGCTTCAGGGTGACTGCAGTCAAGAGCCATACCAACTGTTCTTTTTAAAACGTTTCAGCCTCCTTTTGAGACAAAAATGAGTGCCACCTGTGTAAAAATCAGCTCACATTCCCAGGTACAACAGAAATACTCAGAAATATTCTGCAGATCAAGGGGGAAATCAGACCAGAAAAAACAAAACTCTGGTCAACCAAAATAATGTCTGAATTTATAAATTTTAATGTAAAACTTGAACACTTTTTTCTCTGAGAAATGACGCTTTTCAATCTCTTTATAAAATATCACTATGAAGTGTCAATTTTTCCAGCCTGTAAATCTCAGAAAGCAGTTATGTAGCTTATATTCTTGCTAAAACAGAAAGTGAGGAATAATTCACACAAAAATGCTTAAAAACCTCTGTGTGGTTAGTCCAGTTAGCATCCTGAATGGAAGTCCTGGGTTGGTTTTACATAAAACACAAGAGCTGGTAGAGTAATCCAGCTTTGAGTTGTGGTTTCCCATGACATTTTCACACGAGATAAAGCACTAAGCATAATCTCTGCCTACAGTCTCAAAATGGAATTTTGCAGATATGCTTAATTTAATTTAAGGAAATTACCAAATTAATTTTTATGGACACACAGCTGAAACTTTGAAATACTGACACAAGAAGATATTTAAATCAAAACTGTAAATATACTTTTGGGAAAACAGCTGACCCTAAGAGGTCATGGTATATGAGCAAAACAAAAATCCAACAGCGAAAATTACCGCTTAGAAATAGTGCTCTGTGTAATTTCTGCCCCAGTTTTGCATGACACTGTCATATACATGAATAAAGATAAAAACTTAATGCATGAAGTTACAGAATGGCAGAATCAATTAGGTTGGGCAAGACATCTGAGATCATCAAGTCCAACCTACAGACAAACAACACCCTGGCCAAGTAATAGAATTATGCACTCTACACAAGAAGTTAAAAGACTGTAATCCCTTACAATTCTATAATCCTAAACCCCTCGTTATTTGATACTGATTTATATTAAAACCTGCAAGAAGTAGAATTAAGACACCACCTCAAACCTAAGACTACCTGTGAAGAACTGACAGTGCCGGCATTTTTGGGTCAGATAATTATAACACATTATTGGAGCGATCATGCAAATATTTTTGGGCGAGATAATTACAATGCATTACTGTGGTGATGTAGCAAATATATTTGGGCCAGATAATTATAACGCATTTTTTGGGGTTGGAGAGGGCAAAACCCCAGAAGGAAGCGGTAGGATTTTACCAAGACGCTGAAAAGCAAACTAAATGAAACCGAGGAAATGAACGTGGCAGCCCGAGATCCGCAGGAGCGTGAGGGGAGCGCGGGGCCTCGGAGGGGTGAGGGGCGCCGGAGCCGCCGCCGCCCGCCCCGCCCGCCCCGGAGCCCACCTGGAGCGCGGCTGCCGCCATCCGCCCTTCAGCCCATGAGGCTCCGGCGCCCCGATCCCGGCCGGAGCGGGCGGGGAAGCCCTCAGACAGCGTGCTGAAAAGCGCCTCAGGGAGCCGGTTAGGAAGCATGCGTGGCCGCGGAGGAGGCTGGGACCCGACCCGCCTCGTCTCCTCCCATCCCCGCCCGGCCTGGCCAGCGGGCCTTGGTTGTTAGGGTTTCCCGGATTATTAACTAGAGGATTTGGGAGCTTTGGCTCCTTTAAATGCTGGGAGGGAAATCGATGATGAGAGTTTAGTGTTTTGTCACTAAGGACATGCTGCGCCACTGACAGAGCACAGAGCAGAGCAATGTCTTGTGCCCTGGAATTAGTACGTATTTACTCAAAGAGAGCACTATAGAAAGCATTTGGAAAACATTTTATTCCGTATTAAGACTTCTTGGTGTAAGCATCTGAATAAAAGCACTTTTTACAGTGAAAACTTCCCATGTCTATCCTGGTCATTTCAGCAGGGATCTATCAATCAAATTGATTCGAACATATATTCTCTTATTAAAAGCAGCATCAGGTCAGGCCTGATCTATTTATACAGCAGTACTCCATTATTTCAACTCTTCTCTTTGTCTATACCAAATATAACACTGGTGTTATTATTGATATTACACTGGCACCTGACAGACTTTACCAGGAATATATTGGCAACTTGTCCCTCTGGCTCCAGCCTTCATTCCTTTCTCCCCTCAGAGCCCCCTCAGACACAGCTGGGACACCTTCTATGGGGACATGGAATACAGCTTCACATGCCCGGGGCCTTCACTTCCCAGAAGCAGCAAGCAGGGATTCAATATCTTGAATTACTTTAGAAGTTTTTTCCAATGCCTCTAAGACGCAACCTTCACCGAGTTCTTCCGTCTCACCCCCGTTTTCTTTTTTCCCAACAGTGATACCAGATGGATTACATTTTGCAGCAGATGTCCTTTTCAGAATGTTGCTGTTGTCTAATAAAACTAGTGTTACTTTGTCAAGATAAAATTTCGGACTCTTCCTTCTAAAGAGAAAAATTAGCCTCTGCATTTGTATTCATCATTCTGCCTTGCAAAGTCTCCCATTTTGTAGCATGGTAACTACGTACAACTAAAAAAACGAAGACTGTGTAATTTAAAACGTCTGTAACATTTATAGAAAAATGTCTTTTAGACTTGAATTTATGCAGAAGGTACTTTGAAAAGAAAATGGGTGTTACACTTTGGTTTAACTCCATGCACTTTTCATACTAATAAAATTGAACACTGGCTTAAAGACAATTATAGAGTGGCTTTAAGCAGATTCAACACAGTGCACATTTTGAGCTGGCTGAACACAATAGAACAATACTAAGGTAGCTGATAAACAGAAAGATACTGTACTGCAACAACAAGGCCAAACGCAACTGTGTTTTTCCTCTTTCAAGAACAGATCAGCAGATGACTCTTAGCAAAACTGATGCAATACCCATTAAAGGGCTTTCTTTTCTGGTGACTTTTCATTTTAGTTTTGCACTTTCACAGTTTGTTTTTTTTTTTTTTTTCAACTTTACCACAAAATAAGTGGTAAAACAAAAAAGATAAATAAGAAAGTGAAGTTGTTTTAAGAAGTGAGACAGTAAAAGAAAGTAAGATCACGATAGAGAGCTATTGATGATCTGAAGTGCAGATTTGAATATGCAGATAGTCAGCAGAATATAAAAGTGAAAAAAATCTTTACAGCTTTTAAAAGGATACAATTAAATCTCTGTATTTTTTCAAGCTCAGCATCAGCAGACCTGTCCAAGAAAATAAAGGTTATTGAATAATTTAGTATCATAAAAGGTTCTCAAGGATATTTTCTACTTCAGAATTTAATTTTTAACAGTTTTGAGCAATACTGAGAATAGGATCACCAAAATCCAACTGGAAAAAAGGCATTTTTTCTGTCTTTGATACCAATATTCAATGGCTTACATTTGTCAATCATTTGTGTTTCCAAAAATTGGTTCTGCTCTTAGAATAATCTCTTTGCCGTAATTTTATATAAATATGATTATATTATTTATAAATGTTATTATAAATAGATTTATAAATATGAATTTTAATTTCAGCAGCTCTAAAATGTATCAGCTGGATCTGCTATAATTTAAGTAACAAGTACAACTGTAATTGATTTAATTTAGTCTTTGTAACATTAATTATCCTTTGACAAAGTCACTGTAATTCTGATTTTTAAGACAGGCAAAGCTCATTGAAACAACCTTCACCTGAAAGTCATGAAACATTTTAAACACTGAGTAAAAAATATGAAATGATATACAAAATAAATAGGTATTTAAAAATAAATTTTCATTTTTGACAATTAGGAAATGCAAGATATAAAATTCAAAGCTTACAACATTTTTGAGTTTTGTTTTCAGCATTATTTATAGTCAATTATTTGGGATAAAGATTAATACCAATTTTCTTCAGTTACAGAGTGTGCAGTATATTCAGCAATCTCTTTCCTTTCATTCAAACTTCTGCACCATTCTATTGCTGTTCTGATGTACCTGTGTTAATATGAAAATTCAATAAAGCAGTTATTTAGTGAGAAATAAACTCCATTTTTGAGCAAAAAACTGAAGACACTAAGGAACACACCTGGATCTGAAAGAAAAAGCTGCGATTCAAAATCTAGCTTTTTCTCCCATCTTGCCTTGCCAATTTTTGTCTAGAATCTTCTTCATATTTAGATCTAAACAGTTATAGTAAATTATAATGAAGTTGTATTATTTGCAATGAATAGTGTACAAGTGTTAATTTTTGTTTGTGAATATCTGCTTGCTAAAATACAGCACAGAAAACTTCTGATGATTCCCATAATGAGGCTGTATTTTGATCAAGCAGATTAGAAAAAGCAATCTGCAGGTGGAGGTGATAATATCTGTAATAAAGCAAAAACTGAATAAAGTGCTGTCCAGTTCTATATATCACCTCTATACAGGACAAATTCTTTTGGTTTTGTTGTTTTTTTTCTTAATCCACTGAAGTAAATGCCAAGTTGCAGCTCTAGTTATTTTTCTAAAAAGACATTGTCATAATAGTTATAATGGAATCACAGCATGCAGTGGCCCTGAGTCATGCAGGCCAGAAGTAAGATGAAGCTTTTATCATTACATCCATCCCTACCAGTATATTGTGAGTAAGTACTGTTTCTTCATATAAGAGTATTTATAGATAATAATTTTTACATTTAAATTGTTTAAATTAAACAATTAATTTAAATTACCTTTCATAGACTCCGGGATGACTTATTTGTATTAGCTGCTGTAGCCCATCAGGAGTAGTTAACTTACACCAGCCTACATCTTCATTTATCTTAGAAGAAAAGACAAAAACCCAAATATTAATTTTCTGCTGCAGTCAAAAAAAAAAAAAAAAAAAAAGCAATAGAATATGCCAATTTAAGAATGAAATATCTGTGAACAATCCACTTTAAAAACTTGCAAATCTGTGTTTTGCTAGGGATATCTGCTATAGTCTGGTATGACAAATGCAGGGGAAAAACACCTGGCAAAGCCCCAACTCTTACTTTGTGCTATTGAAGAAGAAATTATTTCTAAAAATGTCTCCAAACCTGTAGATTTTTCAGTTCTTTTTTTTTGTTTTTGTTTTTTATTGGCATCAGAACTTTTGGTATTCTCATTTGTTTCCTAGTAACACTTTTTCAAGGAAAGTTTTAGGAATAGTCTTCCTCTAAGTCACATTACCTGAATCTCACTACAGGAAGAGCTGAAATCCCAAATGAGAGTCACAGTAATCCTATCCCAAAAAACAGCATGGACTTTATGATCTGAGTACACAATCAGTCTTCCTATGCTGGGAATAACCTTTTCATGCAGCAAAACTGGCAACATTTCTCGTCCATCAGTCTCAGATACCTAGAACCAAATAAATGCATTAAAAACTTAAAGAAAGGCTATTTATATAATTAAAATTGTTTGCATCTCTTCCAGATTTTTAATTCACTTGTTTTTCCAGATCACAGCCAGCTCTCTTCATCATGCAATTGTTTCTTAAATATAACTTTTAAATGCATGCTTTTGCTTCCCAAATATCTACCTTCCAATCTGTCAGGATACACTCACCATTCTTCCCTCTAGATTAAGTCCTATTCCCTGTAGCCTGTATAATCAATCTTATATCACTATAAGATTTATAAATTTTCAGCTACATACCACTTTCCAGCAGCAGAGATAATAATTATGACTTAACGACAGTTTTGTTTTGCAGCAATACTGAAGTATTCTGAGGAGAGAAAAAAACCCCAAAGTATTAAGCATTTAATTCCTGTTATGACTTCTAAGCACTTGCAAATTTTGTTTTGTAAGTTTAAATATGTCCTCAGTGCTAAGATAACTTCCTTTAATTTTTATACTTAAAATAATAATAAGTGTTTTGTATAATTTTAACTCCTATCCTTTCTAAGTCAGTGGAATTAATGTAACAAAGGTAAAGTTACTTGGTTGCCTGAGTAATAATGGAGGATATAGAGTATGGATGTCCTGGCACATCTGGAGGTAAGCTGCTCACTGAATACATTTTTTCTTCCACCTGAGTAAAGAGCAGAAAGAAGATGAGTTAGTTACAGGCACCAAAGGATGTAAACAGAATTAAGAGCAAGTTATGAAATTTCTAACCTCCCAGAAGCCAACTATAGTCACATTTAAATCTGCCACAGAACACAGACAAATATCTCATTGAAAAGTGTATCCTTAAGCCTACATCTGTGTGAAGAAATATTCAAACATTCAGGTTTTTTACGCTCACTAAGAACCAGGAAGTTCTCTTGTCAGACAGTAGACTACAGGTCATTAATGAGTGCCAATGTTTGACTACAAGTTAAAGGCTGGATTCCAACAGTACAAATCTGATCATTAATTCTGCTTTAAAAATACAAGGCGCTGCATTAGCACTTGAGAGGACCTCTCCTTTGAGGGAACTTAACTGACAGACACAGGGGCAAAATCCTTTTTCCAGCACTGAACAGCTGGTCTGCAGCAAACCCAGAAAAAAACCTGCATCTTCTAGGTTCTGTCTTCAAACAGCAGAAAACACTTCCAAGTACAAAGAGATTAAACTCTAATCAATACATTAGCTTCAAGACTAAACTTCTAAATTAGTGAGAAATGGTTGTTGTAGAATCTTACTCTTGAGTTTGATAAAATAAATTAGGAAGAATTTTCTTATTGTGTAAAATTTACAAAAATACCTTCTGAAAGAGAAGAAATAATCTCATCTTTTTGTACGACCGATGGCTTGATTGAAGCATTACAGTAATTACCATTACAGTGTAGGGACTTCACTACATACTGCATAGCCAAATGTCTTAAGGAAGCTGCAAATTGAAGGAATTTGGAACATCCTTTTAAACAGTTTTAGTTTTAAAATAGTTTTGTACCTTTCTTGTTCCTTTTTGAATTGCATAACGTATAAAATATTTTCCCAAAAATGCTCCTTCTGACTTGAAAAATGAGTCATCACCAGGATAAATTTCTGTGATGTTTGTCCTGCCATGGATAAATCTAAGAAAAACAACAAGATTTTTAGCAAGTATTTAAAATACTGTGTCACTGGACAAGCAAAACAGGTTATTACACCTGAAGAAAACAATAAGCAGAGACACATTTTCAGCAACACACATGTGAGAAATTTCTGCTGTTTCACAAGCAGCAGAATGTACCAATAATCTCCTTTAACATAGAATATTAACATTGCTAGGCTCTTTCTTTGCACATGTGCATGGGGGTGGGATTTAAATAAGCCAAGGAAAGGGTTTTTTTGTGTTGAGGTGAACACCTCTCAAGAACTGCTCATTCCACTGACCACAAAACATAGTGATCCTGAAAGGAAAAATCCCACGTTTTTAGTAGACCAGCCATACCTGGTGAACACAGAAAACTGCCAGACTAAACAATTCCTGAACAATCTGAAGGTCTTAATTAAGAAAAAAAGCTCTGAAAAAACTCTCAAGTGCTGCTAAACATTTTATTTAGTTGAGATGAAAATTTAGGAATTACACTGAGGAAAAATGAAGAACACACAGCAGAAAGATTAAATGTTTAAATAGCAGTGATGCTTTTATCAAAGGCTTTTAGGTGCCAGCAGCAGTTGTAGCAATTTCAGTTTTAAAATCTTTTGGGTGTGTTTTTTTGTTTGTTTGTTTGTTTGTTTGTTTTTTGGTTAACTATATGGACAAGGCAACTTGCCAGGAAAATCCAGAGCTGAACATGTGAATTATGTAGGTCACCAAGACAAATATGTCTAAACTAGGAAACCTTCACCAGCAAAAGGAGAAGGCTAATTTGCAAAGAAACCAAGTACCATTATTGTAAGTGAAATCTGTGGGTTCTCCAGCTGTCCAGTAAACTTTTAAGAAATCAAATAATCAGACCACTTAAACATGATTTCAGATTCAGACCTGGTAATACACTGTGCTAGAAAATGTGAAGTCCAATGAACAAACAGCAGAAAAGAAGAGACTCTGACATGAAGATTGTATTCCACTTCTCAAAGAGTGAGAAAGGGACAAAATAAGACATTTCATCTTAGATTTTAATTCCCATACAAACATAGTCTTCCAGATAACACAAATGATCTCCTACATACCTGTAGAAAACACCCTGGTACCATACAACTTGAATTAGCTGAGGGAATGAATACTTCTCCATATCTTCATTCTGAAAGAAGTCACAGAATGTCCACCTGTGTGTGTAAAATGCAATGAAAGACCGCATGTTGGTTGCTGGTAATTATTTCTGTAACTAGAACTGATGCATGCACAATTATTCAAAAGATAAAGGGATGCATATTTTCAGAGTCCTCCAATTCCTTAGTGATCCACTTTAGTTACCAAATTAAAATTCTCAATCCCACAAATTTTTAGTGATGCTGATAGACAACATATGCCACTGGCCCACTTCAGAAATATTATCTTTTCAAAACTGAAAAGGAAAAACCAACCCACCCCAATATAAAACCTGTGTTCTTTTTTCAATATTCTCTTTTAATTTACATATTCATACAGCTTTTTTTTTAATCTGAACTAATTACTATAGCTTCATTACAGTGGGTAACAGAATGATGGTTTTACAATGTCATGTTTCAAGAAGTTCCTAAAAAAGCCACAACTGCTAGTAATTTTAAACTTTTTTTTTATAGCTAGGATTCAATTATTTCACTAGAAGTTGAAGATCCAAACGGTAGAATTGTGAAGCATATGTCAACAACTACAAAGCAAACAGTTTAAATTACCTGTGTAGGTGTGGGGCTTTGCAGCTGAGTGGCAAAGCTGTGGGTAAACAAGAAACTGTTTCATGTGTTTCAGGGTCTGCTAAAACATCACCTTCAACAGCTGTACAGCTGTTTTTCTCATATGTCTTCATTACATTTTCCACAGTATGTAAGTTACAGCATTTTAGTGCCAAGGACAAAGGGTATTTCCATTCTTCTGGGCACAAGGAAACAGTCCAACGCTGTGTAACCCATGTGTATTCAGAAGAACAATTTGTGTGGAACAAAGGGACTCCATCTCTTTGGTCCTTTGGTTTGGTTGGCTCCCTGTATTTACCTTCAGCATAACCACATTTATTCCTATTCTCAATTCTTCTTTGTTTTGATGAGACTTCTGCAGCAGAATTTTTACTTGGTTTTCCACACTGATCTTCGCTTTGATACTTGCTGTTCTTTTCAGCAGAGCATGAAGATGCTGCAGGTGACTGGCTGACTTTGCATAAGAACTCCACTGTAAATTCTTGCTGCAATTCTGACAAGTAAAGGTGAGCATAGCCATCTACAGATGAGATCTTCACACTGCCATTGTCTAAACATCTTCTCAGATCAGCTGTCGCAGGGTCAGGCCATTTAATTTCTAAGACTTCACTGAGAAGAATCTAATACAAGAAAAAGGGTTGGAATGTGCAGCAAGATAAAAATGACCTGCCTCTCAGAACTGCAATGGAGCATTTACATTTAAATTAATTCAATCCTTCTGCAAGGTGATGTATGTAAGAAATGTTGCTCTGTGTGTATGAACTCAGAGGAAGCAAAATATCTGATCTTCATATCTGCTTACTCCTGTACTAAAAGACTTCTGTCTAGCATTAATGTTTTAATTTAATCCAGCCATAAATTAATAATGTACATGGGCAACTGACCAGGCACAACTGTACATGTTTGTGTTTTCAATGGCTTCTTCAGAAACAAGGGAAAGAATGGCCAAATTATCTTGTTCATAGCAATTACCAGTGAATTTGATAAAGAATTGCAAAAGGACAGTAAAAAATAATCAATACCAGACAACAAGGCTGCAGGTAAAACTTAGTTGAGATAAACATAATGTGATCTCGATGGGGAAAGGCAATTATAACTATATATATATGTATATATATATATTTCTATATGGGAGGATGGGCTCCTGGTTGAGCTGACTGCCACCAACCAGGATCCTGGTGTTGTAATTCACAGTCCCATGAAATCCCCACTCAGTGCTCACCAGCAGTTTAATCAGTATGAAATGTTTGAAAGTTCTAGGAATAGAACAAGAGCAAACTGAACATATAGTGATACCACAGAATATATATCTTCACAGTTAAGATGCATTTTGAATACTAGCTGCTGTTCTGAACAGGCTGGACCACTGACAAGATCACCCTCATTGAGCTGTCTGGAAATGTGGGTGGTTGAAGCACACCAGAACAGGTTGTTTTTTACTCAAGCGTAAGGTAATTAATGCAGTCTAAGTGTTTCTGTGCTCATGAAAGTACTGTCACTGGTAGTAACAGGCCTCAGGTTAACCCTGCAAGGGTTAACAATTTGTTATGAGAGCTAAAGCTTAGTAACTCTGACTTTTTTATGGTGGACTGCTGGAGTGTGGGCAACAGCAAGGGCCTTGAAAACATGGGCACTGTTTGAAAAGAGACCACAGAAAAATAAAGTGACAGTATATTGCTGGAGAAGGATAATCTCAGGAGTTCTAAAAAGACTATTTTGGCTTTAAGAAAAGCAGGAGTTTTTTTCAAACTGAGGGGGAAGAAACCAAGTCAACAAAAAAGGAGTGTGGGGGAGAAGCCAACCAACACGGTAAGGTCCTTACTGTGGCCTAGGAAAATTGTCCTTCAGCATCCTGAAGCAGGTAGTTACAAGGGATGTTTTAAGTTAAAAAAAGAAACCCAGCCGTCCTCCAAAAGAACAAGATCTTTCAAGACCTGAGAGAAAGTGGAACTTACTCCTCAGTGCCAAGGACACAGCATCAGCTTTTGGCTGCTGTACTTTGCAGTGAATGCATGAGTGGTAAGGACCGATGTCTTTTAATTAAGTATATAGTGACACTGAATGACAGTGCTTTAGGCAGCTAAACATCAGCATGAAGGATCAGTCTAAAAGCTTTAAAACTCCTGATTTATTAGTTGTCTTAAGAATCCCACCACGCTGTGCAGACACTCGTATTCAGTGGGAAGACTCAGAGAGATGCTTATCTGGAGCAAAGGTTCCAGAAATGCTAAATTGGTCTCTGCACAGATGTTCAGTCTGACCTGGACTGGCCACTCCTACAGAGAGACACTTTGCCCCATTCCTCTCACAGACCCCAGAAGCATTTTCACATGGGTACTTCAATGGGAGGACCTCGGAAAACACCATCCCGTTGCATTGTGATCTCCCTGAAAAGTTGCTACTGCCAAAATGTAACAAAGGACAAAATCCTATGTTTTACCCTTGTTAGGAATAAACTAACTGTAGGGTTTCTTTCTACAAAGAAAATGTATTAACAGAGGTCTAAATAACAGTTAAAACTAATTCAAAAAAGGCAGTAATTTAAGAAAGATGACAGCTCCATATGCCAAACTGCACTCGATAAATCTCCACGGCCTGTACTCAGATGCATGTGAAATTATATTAAATCCGCTAGAGAAGTTTGTTTTACAAAAGCATTACACACGTAATGTGTAACCCCACCTTTTTTCTTTCTGGAGGTATAACACGTGAAGGCAAGTACGGGCGAGAAGAAAATGTGTTCCTGAAATCTAGCGCTCGTAGAAGTTGTTCCTGTTGAAGTGTAGAGAAAAACAAAACCTATCACGAGTTTTTACATGTAGTGATAAAATTTTATGCTGATTTCAAACTTTTTGTGGCTCTGAGGCTATGAAATCCCCTCTTTTTTTTTTTTTTACAGAGAAGAACAAGAACTCCTTTTGGGGCCGTTATCCCCGGGCCTCCCCGTACCCGAGCTGGGAGGCAACCCTGGCACTGCCCAAAGGATGCTCCCCGCGACGGCGCACGGACAAGGGACAGCGCTCCCGTCTCCAAGGGTACTACCCACAGCATACCCGGTAGGCACTGACGACGAAGGCGACCCGCTGGCGGGTGGTCTCCGCTGGCTGGAGCGGGTGGGCGGCCGCGGGGGGCGCCGCTTCGTACAGATACTCGGAGCCGCAAGGAGACAGCAGCAAGCGGGACCCCCCCGCGTAGTGCACCTCCACCGAATCGTCCTCGAACAGCACCATCAGCCTTTCCGCCTCCATCGCACTAGAGGCCGAGCCAGAACCACGGGCGGTGCTCCGGCCGAGGCGGCTGAGGAGCCCGCGCCGCCTCACGGCGGGAACCGCGGGGCGGGGCGGGGCGAACGCCCGAACTCCCGGCGGGGCTCCTGCCGGACTCCCGCCGAGCTCCGCCCCGAGCTCCTCCCCAGCTCCTTACGTGAATGAGGTAACCACGCCTTCCTGCTATCTGCCGAAAGAGGAGCGTATTCGATACGCACATCTATTAAATAAGCTCGAGGAAACTGCACACGCTGTCTTTACACTTTTTTTTTTTAAAGTTTTAAAATAAGTTTTATTTGCTGAAAACTGGGGGTGGGTGTTTGTCTTTTTTTTGCTGCTCCGGAAATAAGTTAGCGGAACAAAGGCCTCCCCCCTGCACTTACCTGTAACTGTGCCTCTCCAAGAGACAGCAGGTGTCCCGGTGAGAGCCGGGCTCCGCACAGAAGTGCTTCTCCCGCATCCCCACGCTGCAAGCTCACAACTCGGTGACTGTCCATTTGTTTCTCACCTCCCCACAGCAGCACCTCAGGAAAACCAGGAGGCAGACTGACCATCTACAACATAGCCCAGAGACAAACTACAGATAAATAATTTTCTGGTGACAGCTCCTTTTCATTCACTCATTCATAAGGCAGGGTGAGCCAACACACAGCTCTGTACCTAGAACTGGGCAGCAGAAGCTCTGTCTGAACAGAGAGAGACCAAGATGCCAAAGGACAATTTTAATATGATGCCCAGTTGCCTTTTTTTGACTATTATATACCCCCTCCCCCCCCAATACTTAGTTTAATCAAGGTTGTTTCAAGTGCATTGACAGTTCACAGCTAAGTGACAATTATTATCAACCGCCACTCCCAGCACTTAGTTGACGATCCCCACTAGTCCATATGGTCTCTCTGAACTGCAACCATCATCCCTTACCTGCTTAGGGAAGTACAGGTTTCTCAGATCAGTGCAATCAGGGACTGAGTGTATTCAGTACAACTTTCCATTCTCGACAGCTGTTGCCTCAGCAGAGTAGATTAACACCCAGTCAAGAGGCCATGCATCAAAATAACCTGGTTCTATTCACAATACCCCTTTTTAAGGAATATTATCCTGTTCAGTACTTGCCTGAAGCAAGTTCCAAAGTATATATTGGGATTATGAATGAGTTATGAATACTATTATTTATGGATGATGCATTGTATTTTGCTGGCAATCTCACTGCTCTGGCTGGAACCCTCAGCATAGGAACTGTGGAAGTAGGTCACAAAGGCTGAAGTAGAGGTGGAGAATCAGCAGTTCAGGGTACAGTGTACTTATCTTCCCTGAGTTTTGGCTGCAATGTCATTTTCTGTTCCTGTATCAACTACTGATCCACAGGCATCAACTGGATGCCAATTAGAACTATAATTCAGTGAGAGAGAAGTTGCATACTTGAACTATGAGTAATTCAATGAGTTGTGTGTAGTAGGAAGGAAACGCAGAATGTGATAAGGAAGTAATGTTCTAGTGAAAAATAAAGATTACTAGTACAAACCAGACCGAGTGTCACTTACATTTAGTGCCACAATGGATTATTCTACTGAAAAAAAATTTCTGAGATATGTGCAGTTTGTGATACCTGTGACACCTGATGTGGTTGGGCCAGTCTTGCTTCTCTCTAGTGGTTAATTATTCTAAAACCCTTCTCTCTAGTAGATAATTATTCTAAAACCCAACAGTTAAAACCCAGTGACGTCATCTCTTAAAAAAAAAAAGCCATTAGCAAGAACGTTGCAGATTTTAAGGGAAAATACTGAGAACAAGCTGACTTCATTTTTGGATATGAAAATCACTCAACAGCAAAGCACATGCAAAGCAGCAACTCATGCAGCCCATTTTGAAATTACTTTAAACAAAGCGTGATTTTCAAATACTAAACATTTTTGCTAAATCACAATTAATTTGTCAAGGGTGGAAAATAGCATGCATACTTCTACTGATCTGCAAAGCTTGGGTCTCATGCTCAAATTTGAATGTGAAGTCTGTTTCTTTTCAGAACCAGTGCTAAAGAACCTCGCTTCACATCTCTCCCAAATTTTGCTTTCCATGCTTCTGTGCCTTCACTGATTTACCATTATGCCATTAAGAAAATACATCATTTAAAAAGATTTACATTGTACATCTGCGAGGCATTTTCAGAAACCTGTAGATCAGAAACACTTTACACAGTGCATTTGAAATTTGTCAGTGCTAAAATTCAGGTGAAATACCCTTTTAACCTCTCATGAGTCACGTCTATCATACACAGAACAATGGGCTATTAAGAGTGGGCAGACAAGCAGCAGACAAGGGGACCCTGACAGTGAGAAACCTGCTGCTTTCTTTTGCTCTCTCATATTCACTAGCTTGTATTGAAGTTCTGTGAGATTTAAAACAAGTGAGAAAGACTTACTGAAAGATTATCCTGTTTTCCTTACACAGCAGGACAGAGTTAAAACCAATTTTTCCTGGATGCAATAAAGACTTCCTTGAAGTTCACAGTCACATAATATAAACTTCTACACTAGTTTGAACAAGTGTCTCACTTTATGATTTTTTAGTCTTTTCAGTTGAGGAAAAAACTTGCATTGCAAACTTGACCTGAGCTGCTCTCTATATATACAATTCCTAGTTCCTGATTTTTTTTTTTTTTAACCCAATGATTTGGCATGCTTTTTATCTAGTCATAAAATGACTGTTTCCACAAGCTGACAATATATCTGGAGCTGACAGCTACCTTACAGAAATAGCAGACTCACCACAAATCATTCAAAACTAAAACATGTAAAGTGCAATCCCTTCCAGTCAGTTGTTACTTTACTGTAAAGCATATATGAATGCTTGTTCCTTGGGACTTTAAGTTCTAAATAAATATAATTTCCACAAGACATCTGCTTGTAAAGCCAGCAGAAAGTCTGACCTGTATTTAGAGTAAAAGTTTTGTATGAAAATTATGCTCAATTTAGAGAACAGGTATTTCAAAGTCATCTAGTTTTCACTTTTCTAGTTTCTGAATTTTAGTCTAAAGACTTCGGAATGCTAATACAGTCTTTATGAACATATTGCATTTTAATACGTTTTATTTTTCCAACAAGAATCAAAAGATAATCATCCCTGCAACTGTGTATTTTGAAGAAGAGAAAGAAGTGCTCAGTGAAGGAAAGATAGAAGAAGATTAAAAAAATCATTTTTGTTTTAAAGCAAGAAGACAAGGTAGTGATATTATGCCAAAGGAAATAAAGCTAGTTAAATTTTATTTTCCAAAACTCCAACCTAAATAAGTATGTTAAATAAACATCCAGAAAACAGTCACTGCTTACTTTACTAGCAGATGCACAACTTAACCAAACAAATAACAGTGAAATATTATCAGAATTATTTACATGCATATTTACAATGCGTGTTCTTTAGAGTAGCTAACTGTTGGGAAATACTTGTGTTTGTTTTTGGTAAGGACTTCTACTCAAGTCTAACCAGCAACAGGTAACAGGAAACAGTTCAACTGAGTTTGGCAACAACAGTGGAGTATCCTAGGAAAACTAACATGATTATATGGAGTCAAAAAAAGAGCAGTTGGCTTCAGAATGTTAACATTTATGAAATATATGAATTTACTCCAACTACAAAATTAAATCAAACTACACAAAATCAGAAGAATAAAAGAAAGTTACAAGATTGCAAAAGGTTAGACATGTTAGATACATTACTAGGAAAAAAAAAGCAAAAAAAAAAGCACTGCACATATTCTTGAGAGGCATGGTTTAGAACATAACTGTATTACTATTGCCTTGAAGAACACAACAAATTACAGAATAGCTTTTTCTTGTAGATTTGAAAATAAGCTTATCTGAACCAAAAATCTTGAAAGCACCTCACTTCCAAAATACTGCTTGCTTTTTCACATATCAACATGTAACATATTTATTCCAGGAAAAAAAGGAAAGTCTAGACCTCACCCATGTGTGTTTTGAAAGAAGAAAAAGGAAATGAACAAAACAAAAACTCATACACAAAACTTTCACAAGCCACTTTTCATGATTGTGATATACAGAAACAAAAATTTCTTTCTTATTTGGATCATACTCTTCTTGTGGGGAAGTGGAGGAAGTAAATGCAAGATATATTGTATATGGTAAATAGGATGAGTAAATCCCAATATATACTAAAGCAAACAAGCAAGCAAATTCAGATCACTATTCTTTCCCTTTCTTCCTCAAGGGAAGTTTTAAGGGACAGTTCCCCATTAAATTTTAATTTCAATTATAACTTTTAAATAATTTTTATTGCAGCCAAAACATTGTTCAAAAAACATTTTTCACAAAATAAACTATGATATATACACAACATTTTAAGTTACAGGGCATAAGTTTACAATTTTTGGCAGATTCTGTTAAACAAAATGGAAATTGTGTAACATTAGTACTCAGAGAAATGCAAGTTTCTCATTTTGGTACAAATGTTTTGTGTCCCCCTTCACTCTAAACATACCTAAAGTGGTTAAATAAACTAACATTAATACATAACATCTCACTGTTTTCTCTTATGCTCTGATTCTAGACAGAATTTTTCATATGCTTCTTCAATTTCTGGATCCATCTCATCATCAATCTCATCAAAATACCTGAGGGGAAAAAAAACACCGAAGGTGTTAAGTTTACGTACATATTTTCAGAGCCAACAGATATTTAGAATTTGTGTAGATGTCAAGAATAAAACAAAGCTTTAAAAAAGGTAGGTTATTTATGACATTTTCTTAAAGGGAATGAAAAGGAAAAAACAATGGATACTAGGAAAACAAATTAACAGAAACCTCAAAGCAGCACAGATATGTACAAATACCTACAGTGTTTGCCACCTTTTTAGATCATATTATACTGTCCAGTTTGAAACACAGAAAAGGTTTCTAAGATGATAGAAAAGGCAATCATGCAATCCAAGCTTCCCAAAATTTAATTATGTATCTGTAATGATCCTTTTACAAAAAACTATAATTACTAGCATATTAATGTAATTTTGATTGGTCAACATCCTCGTTCAAAGACAGAACACATTAATACAGAAACCCTGCATTCCTGTTTGTTGATATGTAAAAGAAGACCACAGAAAATGTGTAAGAAAAGGTTTTTTTGCTTCGAAGTGTTGTGCACTGAGGAAGCAGTCTACATCTTTCTCATTTGTTCCTTTGTTCTTGTAGAAGTGTAGCCTTCAGAAGAGCCCTCACACAGAACCCTCTTCCAGGATGTCAGACATGAGAAATAGCTGACAGAGAATGAGCAGGTATTGTCTAAGCTTTTCTTAAGCCTTCAACAAAGAAGGTTACAGTCACCTTGCTTGAAGGGTGACTCAGTGCTCTACATGTCACTCTTAGGACTTGCTGTAGTTTTTAACTGCTGCCTGTCTCCAGTTTGCATTTTTCTTCTAAGTGGAGGTTCACATGGGTCTTTTTTTTCCTTCAGTATGAGCTTGTTGATTTATGATGACATCTCTAATATATCTTCCAAAGTTCTTGACATTCCCCTCAGCTATGTACAAATGTAAAGTTTTCTAATTTACTAAAAAATAGTGATCCATACCTGCACTCTTATCACACATAAAAACAACACTGAAAATGTTCTTGTGTGTCAAACCATGGTCTGAAAGTCCTCCTTTGTGAGCATAAAGCTCAGAGGAATTTATTTTGGACCATATTTCTTCTACTTATTTTACATATTTCTTTCTTATAAACTGATGCCAAAAAGTCAGATATTCTCACCTATAGCTTCCCCTTTCGCCATTAGGTTGCTTTTCTTGCTTACAAGAATACTGAGTAGCCCTCTAATTGAAGGGACTAGTACTTAGGCTGAGGAGAGAGAGTTAACACTTTCTCCCTTTTAAAAACACTGGAAATTTGATACTCATCTCTTGGTGGGATGTTCATGCACATCCATCAAACAAATTTAGGTAGCCTCACTACAAATACTTGAAGGCTTGGTGCTTCATTTTGCTTGCAATTTTTTTAAAATGCAGAAATATGTTTGTACAGGTGCACAAACATCTGAAATATAATTACTATACTCAGCAGAATAAACATGAAATAGATTTTAAACTTGTGTGATTAAAAACCAATTTAAACCCAAACAAGTACATCCACTGTAGAGCTAAGAAATTATTACATAATTTAATTTCATTTTTGTCAACATTGGAATGCTAGGTCTGCACTATCACAGCATCACAGTAAAAATAACTATTATTAAAAAAATATGTCACCAAAAAAAGAAAACATACAGCTCTCCAGGTCCTGACAGGTCTGCTCCATTTTCTTCATAATATGGAAACAAATCCTCTCTTTCAAGCAGCTCTTGGTATTTTTCTTGATAATCTGGTAAAGTAAAAATGAGACTGAGTAAAATAAAAGACTAGTCCTCTAAATTAGCAGAAATATATAAAGTTTGAAAATTGGCTGGTTAATGAAACCATAAAAGGCAGGAAACATTAACAGGAAAAGCTCCTTCTTCAGTGTTTGCTCAGGACATGAACGGATGTCTAAGAATGATGCCTATCTTCCCACAGAACTGTAAAGGTAGCGGCAGATGCCTTTACCTCAAATAATATTATGCCATGTTGTGCTCAGATTACAGATAAAGAAACCAAGGATTTTGATTTGATTTTGATATTAACAATGGACAAACATATGAAGACTTGAATATTTCTGGCTTTCTGGAAAGACAAATGCTGTGGACTACTGAACAAGTTCTTCTGACTATATGAACTCAAATGCATGTTCTCCAGTTCAAACATCTACCTTCTTTAACACAGGATAAATCATGTCCTCCCCAATTTAGGCAGAATTTTGTCTTTTAAGTTGCATAGGTTTTAGATTCTTGAATAATAACATTTTGTATTCTTCAACAGGCCATAAACTTAATTACAACTTTTTAAAGAAGATTGAGAAGACAGATAAACTAAAGTAATGCCATACCTGGGTCTGCTGCTGTGAAAGGAACACCATCAGAAGTGTAAAATGTTGGTTCATTCTAAAAATAAAGTCATACAGAAAGTTATATGTACTTAGAAAGAGGTTTGTAGTTTTGAGTAATGCAATTGTCTATGAATCAAACCAAGTTCACATGAAATTAAGGAACTGAAATGTCCATATAGTCTTACCATAAAATAGTTTGGGTCATTTTCAGGGGTAGCTTCTGCATGTGGAGTTGTTCCATGAACTCTACCCCAGTTACTAGATCGCAGTTCTACTAGTTTCAGAAGCATGTGCTTCACATCTCTAAAATAGAGAAGCATTACAAAAGTTAGAATGTTTTGTGCCAAGCAAGCAAATTGGCTTCTCTTATTGCGCAAATACATGATAGTTAAAATCCATCCAAATAAACAAGTTCAAGAAGGATGACATTTGGTCCAATGTGTAGGTAATTTTGAACTCAATTTTTCAACTGCAAGTCTAGATGCTTTATGTGTTAATTATGAGATATTCACCCTCTTCACTTCCTCTGCTGTTAAGTAAGGAGCTCATATGAAAAAGGAAATTGCTGTAGTTTTTATTGAGATACCCCACCTTGCCGTACAAGTTGAAAAACAAATTTCTTTTTGATAAAAGGATAATACTGGGGAAAAAAAGGGAGATGAACTTCAAATTTTATCTTAATTATCTACTCTATGCTCCTGACTTTAGTCCTCTTCATCATACTTAAATGTTTTAGTCAAAAGTAAGAAGTAATGCCCCCAGTACATTAGATACCAACACCCACTTCATCCCTAAAATAAGAGAAAATACCTTCTTCTTTTAAGCTAGTCTATGGAGAAGAGTATCATTAAAGAATATACAAATAAATAAATAAATAAACAAATTTTACAGTTATTTTCCCAGCTGAAATTGATGCTGAATTGACTTCTGCCTTTTTTATGTATTCTCTATATTCTTTACACATATATTTGTAGTTCTGTAGCCTATTACAATATTTACAGCTAGCAGTTTACCTACTCTATTAGAAGAAAGACAAAACAAATTCCTCAGTGGCTCCAAGGATGGAAGGATGCTGAAACCAGCTCTCCCAGACACATTTTCATAAACAAAGTTTAGTTCCTATCTAAGCGGGGGCAGGAATTCAGAAAGGGTTGCCCTGTGGGGGAAATTACCTCACCTCTTATGTCTCTGCCTGGGGAACCATGTTAGTTATGCTGATTTCCTAAACATACAGAAATTGTATTTGCATTATGCTGGGTGTGCACCTTTGGCGCTTTTCCATCTTGCAAGTTGTGCAGCTGAGGATCCTTATAAGGATACCCTTTTGGTCACCTGTATCTGGCTTGTGATTTTACGACCAGTGAAAAGGCATCAAAACTATTTTGTTGTTCTGTATCTTTGAAGCCTCTGCTTGTGCTACCTATTTTGGTTCCTGAAGCAAAGATTTCCTCATCCTCCTTGGGGGCAGCTCAATTACAACCAACAGATGTATGAGCTACTCTTGGCCTCCCTCCATATGGCAAGAGATCAGTGTCTGAGCCCTCTACAGGGCTTTTTAGTAAATTTGCAAGAAGCTGAGGATGAAGCATAGCAGACTCAGATAACCTCATGCACACAAGTGGTTTTATGACGATTTTATGATTAGTCAACCACTAATATATTACTAATACATTAGTCAACCAGTCGAGTTTTTTTCCAGATTAAAGCTAAGACCTTGCCAAAAAGGTGTGCTCTCAAAAAAAACCAAACAAACAAACCCAAACAAAATCAAACCACAAAATATATTTCATTTTGCCTTTACATTTATAATAACTTGTATGTATTTAATACTGCTACATATTTAGTAATGTTTGTATGTATTTAATCCTGTTCAATTCAAAATTAGAAGTATATAAACTAGGAGATATTGCCCCATTTTCTCTTTTACATATACTTGCTTTAAGAGCCTAAAGTATTTATTGAAGACATCAAGACCTAATAGGTTAAAAAAACCCAACCAAACAGTGGAACTTGAATCTCTATTAAAAACTAAAATATAAAAAAAACCACCCCCAAAACAAAATCAACCCAACTGCCAAAAAAGCCACATTACCTTCAACTGAAAAACACCTTTTGATGTGTGAAAATGACCTACACATCACATTCATTATCATAAATATAAGTTTTAAAGATAATTTTTTCGACATCTTCATTATAGTTGAAGGTTTTTCAAGGTGTTCTTTTACATATAAACAAAACACTGCATGTAAACTTAACTTCTCACCTGCTACAGTTTGCATCCAACACAACATTTTCAATTCTCTGAATCATTTCCTCCATATCATTCTTTCCTTTTTCTTTCCAAGCATCTTCTAAAACGGAACCTGTCAACTAAAGACAAAGGATTAGTAATTTTTTAAAAAGAAAATCAGAAATCCTTAATAAACAGTCAACTTAAGAGATTCTGTAACAATTCATGACACTTGGACTACTGATGGCTGATGCTCCCAGCTGCCTGTATGTCTTTGCTAAACAGATTAATAGACCTCCTAAATAGTTCATTTTAACCTACAGACAATATAGGAGCTCTGTGTTCAATATTTGTGTTACTTAGAATTTCATAGCCACTTCTGCAATGACTCTTCAGTGACACTGGTAAGATCTTATTTAAGTAAATACTACCATCCTTTATTTCCTTTAAATCTTATTTTTGTAGCAAACTCATTCCACCAGTTTGCATGGCAACAGCAAATATTTTATTGAAACGCTTTAGAAACACTTCAGTCAACTGGGCCAGCATCACACATGCCAGAGAATTTCATCTGGGTATATATTAAGGAGAGCAGAATGATCTGAAGAAGCCAACCTGAACTTTAATAGATAAAAATCTATGAGGCCGAAGCTGCTGCCAGGAAAGCTTTAGCAGCAGTCAGTCTAGAACAGCTAGACTGATGAAAGCCTTTTACTACAAGAATAGGTACTTCAGCGCCCAGTACTTGCACAGGAGGAGTTAAATCACGAAAAAAAATAAGGTTGCCACTTATAACAATCTCCTCAGCATAAATATTACATGATCAAAAATGGAATGGCACTTGGTGATACAAAGGGATAAAATCCCACGAGAAAAGCAAGTACATTGGTCAGCATTTGCTTGGCATTTGTAGTATTCCACAGTGGTCTTACCTTAATTCTGGATAATTAGCTAATAGCATCAAGATTAATTAAAAATAAATATATTGCATAGCAAACAGAGAAAAACCTGTATCTAACACCGTATTAAATGGGAAAGATAAAATGATACATTTATTGCTTCTGTAGTGAAAGCAAGGTTTCATGAGGTAGCTTAGTCTAGCTATATATATACTCAACATTTGTAGACACTGTAAACCATCAGAAAACCCTTGCATGAAAAAACAAAGAGTCTCTTTGTTCTGTAACACCTTTTAGATATAGAAGTGTTTCATAAAAAATTTAGATTACTGGTTTTCTTCTTCTTTTCTTCTTTACTGCACTGTAAAGCTTCCTGATTTGTGTATTGCTGCTTAAAAATGTTCTTCAGTGGGCCTTGCCTCAGGGAAGCACTGCAAACATAAGGATTGACCACAGGAATGAATGTGCTCATTGAGCACAATCTCACACTGGCTGTGAAGCAACCTCCTTAAACATCCAAACTTCAAATGAAGGTTTTAAATTACAAAAATCTGTCTTCCCTACTCTCTGTTTACGATATCAAAAGAAGCTGTCAGAAATTAAATTCAAGACACAACAGTCTGAGAAGCAGTGGAGTATGAGAAAGGGTAAAGAATGAGAAAAAACAAACAAGCCAACCAAAAATCTTCAGAAAAATACCGTTTAACACTTAACCTTCATCCCTAATTTAAACTGTTTCCCCCACTACAAGTATAATGATACCTAGTAAAGGTAAGAGTTTCTCTTACACAGAGCATAAACATTTTACAAGAAAAGCTATGGGTTATGAGTAAAGAGGTTTATTTTCAACATGAAAGAGAAAGCTATATATTTCTACAAGAGTAATGACACAGAAAACACAGAATGAAGTAACAGATATTGACAATCTTTTGCCACAAAACCTGGTGGACCTCGATGGCCAAGTGTCCTTCAGAACACAGAGAACACCAAAGATCTCACAATTTATTTGCACTGGTTACAGTTTTCTCTCACACCAGAAGCAGCAAAATGAGATCCAGATGAAGCATTTACTCCTTTGCATGTTAACTTCAGTACTCTTGCTCATCTGTACACAAATGGCCTTGAATTTATTTTTAGAGCATCTTGTTACTTTTCTTACTGGCTCAATTTCCTACTGGTATTAAGAAAAACAAAAAAAGTAGTTTGCTTTGCTAATGCTGTAATGCATAAACCCCTATAAGTACCTCCTCATCTGCAATTTACCCTACTATTCCCTATATTAAAGCTAGGCAGTTTACAAAAACTTGTTATTTTTTTCTTTTAAAACTACTGTCTCACCTTCAGCAGTTTCACTGCACATATCAAATTACTGTCCACAGGATTAGAGAAGAGAGCATTCAGTAATTCCCGAAGGCCTTCTTGAAGAATTTCTGCCCGTGTAACCTGTCCCTTTGTTCCTTTAATCTGCAAAACATATACAAAAGCCCCCAACATTTTAAATACTTAAGTTTTAGAAATGAATTTAGGCACATTTTCTCTCTTGAATGCTGTATGATTTGGTTTGTGATCAACATAGTTGACCTCTATGTGCCAAATACTGTAACCATTTTAGAACATAGACTTTCATGGAATCATAGAATGGTTTGGGCTGGAAGGGATCTTAAACATCATCTGGTCATTACCTACCTCAATCTGCTGACACGTATCTTCTGATGCATGTTATATTGAGGTCCTCATCCACCAACACCCAAACTGCTTCTCAGCAGAGCTGCTCCTGGCTGATTCTCCACCCAGCCTGTATTTGTGCCTGGCCCAGATGGGCACCTTGCACTTGACCTTGTTTGCATGGTCCCACCTCCTAAGCCTGTCTTGGTCCCTCTGGGTGGCATCCCTTCCCTCCAGCATGTTGACTGCACCACACAGCTCAGTGTCAGTGGAAAACTTACTCTGAATAATGTCCTTACAATTCTGGCATGACAATGCATGTCTAGAATTTTGTTTCTCTGCTAACAAATTGCTAAGAAAAGCTGCCTACCAAATGCCTGCTTAATGGCCCAAAAAAGACCAAATTCCCAGAACCTCATGCTCTTTTCCACACTGCATTATATATCCTCTACAGCAGTGGTAGCTTATTTCTAGAAGGCAGTCTTTATATAATTAAAAAATTACAGAAAATGGTTTAAAACCAAATGGTATATGCCAAGTGGAATATGGTATACTCCACAAATTGACAACTTCCCCTGTTCCAAAGTCTTTGAAAATTTTCCTTTTTATTTCTAGCAAGTAAAAAGTAGATTTCAAGGACCACTTATGGTCCAGAAATGGAAGAAAGAGAAGGATTTTCCTTATGTCAGCAGAACATATTTATAGTGTTTGCTTAAATCAAACCACTGAAATAATCAAGTCAAACATGCATTTCTAACTACACTACAGCAGGAAGTGAATTTGGTGAACGCTTATGCATAAATATATAAAAAAAATTGTACATATTTTTGTACATATCACAGATACAGAAAACAAATCTAAATACAAGATTGCATAATTCATGCATGAGCCAATGACTCAACAATCAGAAGAAATATCTTTAAAAGTCTGCATTTTTAATTCCTCATTTGGAGGATTTTCACATCTGCCTCGAGGTTTTGTTAACACCTCTTATTCATACCTGAATACTGAATCACATGTGTTACTGATCCTGATCTACTTCTACTAGGCATTTAATAACATTTAATATGTTGGTTAAGTATAACCATCTGGGGGTTTTGCCAGTAAAGAAAATACCAAAAGCTTAATTTCAAAGATGTTTGTGGTTGGTTCCTCCCACAAAATCTTACACTTTAATTTCTACATATTTCTCTTCTAATGATCTTATCCTTTTTTATTTATATGTTTATTGGACATATGCATTATAATGAAACTATTTTAAAGTTCTTTTACTTTACTGCCCTCTGCCTTCAGAAAAACACCTCAAACTATCGTCTATTTCAGTGTTTACCTACACACAACAAAAAATTTAGCAAGAGCCATTCGACACACAGCTTTCTTCTTACCTCTAGGTTAAGATAAAGTTCAGCTAAGAACAGCACAAAGGCATGAAATTGTTTTCTAGTAGTCTCATCCCCTTTGGTAGCTTCATCTCTATTTTCATACTCAGTTCGACACCTGTAAAAATTAAAACACAATTATACTATCTGTAGCCATTTCAACATATGTAACATGCTACTCATTTAAAGGAATGCTGATAACTTATGAGCTGCATGAAAACTCTTACATGCTGAATGCTGGGATGTATGATCTGTGAAGGGAATGAGTGCCCTTCACAAATCAACAGCGGATTTGCATCCTTTTAGAGGAACACATATGATTACATGATTATGTCTTTAAGCACTAAGATAGCTGACACAACAAAATTAAAGGAAAAAAACTTACAACACGTAGAAATTAATACAGTTACACATTTTATACAATTGAATATGGGTCCAGGATGTGCAACAGTAACACAGGCAGCCAATGCCCAAAGAAATGAATGTTCCCCTCTTCAGGGTGCTTACCACATTGTCTTAGATGTGGTTAGCCTTTACACTTATTTAATAAATTCTTTATCTTGCCATGTTAAGTGACAGTGATACATAATTCATGACACCCAGCTAGCGGTGTTAAGTGACACTCTAGAGGGAAGGGATGGCACACAAGAGGGACCCTGACAGGCTTGAGAGGTGACACTGTGTAACTGGGGTTGCACATGAAATTCAGGAAGTTCAACAAGGCCAAGTGTAAGGTTCTGCATAGGGGTCAGGGCAATCCCAAGCATTGAGAACAACTTAGGCAGGGAAGTGGTTGAGAACAGTCCTGCCAAGAAGGCCTTGGGGTGTTGGGTGATGAGAGTTTCAATGTGACAGTGCATTCTTGAAGGCCAGAAAGCCAATTGTATCCTGCATCCAGAGCCCCATGGACAGCAGAGGAAGGAGGGGATTCTGCCCCTCTGCTCTGCTCTGGTGTAATTCACCTGGAGCTCTGCATGCAGAGCTGGGGTCCTCTGAACAGGGAAGACACAGACACACTGACTGAGACCAGTGACGGCCACTAAGTTGACCAGAGGACCTGAGCATCTCTCCTTTGTAGAGAGATGTAGCACAGGCTGGGAGCTGGGATTGCTCAACAGAGGGAAGTGAAGGCATCAGTGACACCTTGTAGCACCTTCCAGTACCTAAAAGGGGCCCACAAGAGAGCAGGAGGACTTTTCACATGGGCATGTAGTGACAGGACAAAGGGGAATGGCTTTAAACAGAGGACAGGTTTTAGACTAGATATTAGGAAGAAATTTCTTACTGTGCGTGTGGTGAGGCACTGAGACAGGTTGCCCACAAAAGCTGTGGATGCCCCATCCCTGTGTTCAAAGCAGGCTGTATGGGGCTCTGGGCAGCCTGGTCTAGCAGGTTCCTTGCCCATGGCAGAGGGGTATGCAACTAGATGATTCTTAAGGTCCCTTCCAACCCAAATAATTCTATGATTTTGTAATTCAAATATAAATACAAAAAATAGAATTAACATACTGTGGCAGTGAAGTAATTTTTCTAGTATTTAGCAACTGTGCCAAAAATAGACAAGTTTACATAACACTACAAAAGCAAAATTAAAAAATATTTGATATAAAAGGAAACAGAGACAAATTTTAATGTATTCTGAATGATTATGTAATGGATTGAGAAAGAGTGGAGAAACTGAAAAATCTAATGAGCTGAAATACAAAATTTTAGGTAAAAACTTTGTTGAGAAACAGAAGATGACCCCTCTGTGGTCACATTATTAGGTCATTTATCTGAATACACCCTCCACGCTCCCAATTTCATCCATATTAGCAAGCAAAACATAAGCAACTTTAAATTAATGGCTTCAGGGTGCTAAGATTAATGTCATCCATTGGGTTTGCTTCAAAACCAAGAACCAAAAAGTGCAACATTTACAGGGATTTCCTTTCATGTTCAAGTAACACACAGTTAAAGCCATAAGTAATAACTTTGGAAGAAAAAAATTAACCCAAGCCTAACAAACAAAACAAAAACAACAACAAAAACTAATCGAAAAATGAGTATTTTCAGCTTCTACATGCCCTGGTTTTAACTGTTGCTTCACAGTGTTTGCACTACATCAAGGAGTCTTCTGCTTCTCACCCCACCGCACCAGTGAGGAGGCTGGGGTGAAGGTGAGGGGTGACACAACTGACCCCACGCTGACCACACAGATATTCCATCCCATGTGGCCTCATGCTCAGCATATAAACCTTTGTCAGGGGCAAAGCTGCCTGGAGGCTGCTGCTCAGGAGCCGTCTGAGCATCGCGGGTGGTGAGCGCATCTCTTGTTTTGTATATGCTAATTCTTTTATCACTGTTATTATATTCCCATCCTTTTCTGTCCTAATGAAATATCTTTACCTCAACCCATGAATTTTACTTTTTCTGCCCCCAATTCTCTTGCCTATATCATTGGGAGGGTGGGAGATGTGAGTGAGGGGCTGCAAGCTGTTTAGCTACCTGCCAGGTTAAACCACAACATTACACTCGTGATAAAAGATTGCACTACAGTAAAAGTTTATCACACTTTTGCTGAACTAAGTAAAGACTTTTCAAATAAGAGGCAAACCTGAAGCTTAGAAAGCCAGATGTCTTTAAACAAAAACAAAAGGCAAATTTCTAAAGAATTCTGAAGTGTCCAAGTACAGTACTTCTTCAAATGTCATGCAATAATACTTGAAAGATATGTAACAATTTTAAAATGTTGCATTTTTGTCAGCTAGGAAGTCTAATCATTATTAAGCTAAGGTCCCCAGAAATCTGCAGTAATTGAACAAAATAAATTTATCCTTCTAGATTTTATACATCCATTTCACAGATACAAATTCAGTTAGCCAATCAGTGGTAAGACCTTACACAGCAATTCCAGGCAAAAACCAGAAGCACTAAATTAAAAAACACAATTAAGTAAGTAATGGCAAGAATCAAAGGACAAGGACAGTACCTATATGTGCATTTAGTACACTTTTAAAATAGATTAACTTCCCAATTTGCACTGTTTTGGGGATCAGTCTAATATCTTCACTGCAAAAAATCCACAGAACTTCAAATGGAGTCCCATTTTTATATTTTAAAATACTGGAATATTTTAAAATGCCTGTGTTCAATACTCAGCATGTACCTGTATTTCAACACTCCTCAATGTATAATATTATTATAAATAACTATTTCTTTGTATGCAACAGTAAGTGTTAACACACAAACCAGAAAGATGTAACCGATGAGAATAACAGGCTTAAAGTGACTGATACTGACCTTTGAAGCAGCAACTGTCGGAAGTTCCCACTTTGTGGGCTAATGGTTAGATGGTGAGATAGATAGTTACACAACCGTGCTCCCATGTATGAAAAATTTGGGACAGATGTGGCCTTCCAAAAAAAAAAAAAGAAGGAAAAATAAATTATTTATAAAACTTATGATTAGGCTATCAGAAAATATTTTAAAAAGCTTTTTTGAAATCCAAGCTTCATGTTGATCAGACAATTCAAGAGCAGAAAATTAATGATTAACAATTACTGTTTGCCACGTTCACTTTTGTATTGCTTCAACATTTTGCTATATGGATTTCAGCAGAACTTAGAAGTTCATTATATTGTGACTCTGTGGCTCTAAGAAAACAACCACCATTACGCTATGTGTCTTCATGTAACTCTACTCCTGCACTGCAACCTACAACTAAAGAGTGTCTCAAAGACACTTACAGACTGCTTATACAAAAAACTCAAAAGTGGATATTAAGACACTTTCTCAAGAGCACATACTCTCTCGAGGAACAATGAGTACATTCAAACAGCATCATAAAAAGTTGTCTTCTTTCAGTCTATAAGCTATTTATTCCATAATCTCTTTTTGCCATGGTTAATACCCAAGGAAAGACGGTAAGAACATGGCAAGTAAAGAGAAATACTTTCTCCCATACATGCTCCAGCAATCTGCAGAACAGGAAACTTCTGAATCAGAGAGTAAGACTACACCATTACAATTAACAGCTCTTGATGGATCCTTTTCTTTCTAAAACAAATCCTGTTACTGCTGAACATCCACACTTTCATCTCTAAAAAAAGGGGTAGGAATGATATTGTGTAAACAATCTTTTGTTAACCTGATAATTCAAATTTTAAAGAAGTGCCAACTGTGTGTTCATTTTCAAGCCTCCTCTAACAACACCTGAATTTCAGATTATTTCTTAGACGCAGTTTCAGTGAAAAGAGGTTCTGCTGCAAATAACTTCACCAGCTCTACCCAAAAGAAAAGATAGGATACTAAGAACTCAGTAAACGTCTCCTTTGGTTTTATCACCTTTAAATATTTTTTTTGCATTATGATCATCTATCAGTGCTATAGATATGTTTGTATGTTTGAACTGTTCCAACATGTTCGAAAAAAAGTCTAGCAATTACACCTAGCTACCTCTTACAGGTAGAGAAAAATATGCACTTAATATAATGTTTTCCCAGCAACTCTGTGTGTATAGAGTTGCTGGGGGAAAAAAAAAGTGTCTTTGGAAGGTACAACAAAGTAATTAAGATAGCAAACAGAATTCTCCTTCCAAGAAGAGGCATGTGAACTACCTAAAAAGACTTTGGTGCTTTGGTTCAATCAGTTGCTCTGACTAGAAGAGGCACCTTTTTTCTTATAAGGCAACCCTTTTTAATACCTTTTCCTTACAAAAAGAACCCCCAACCCAACAAACCCCAGCAAACAAAAACTTTAACACCCAAACACCTACACAAGTTCTTCAAACCTCATCTGTATTTTTTAAACGTTACCTTCCTTATTAGTTGGTCTGCACTTGTGGTTGCACCAAACATTGAAATAACTAAATTTTACGTATTATGATCTGGCACAGCATACACAGACAAAAAAAATCACCCTATAGCTTCCTAATAATCAATCGTTACATTGCAAAACCATATGCTTAGAACAATTATTGCTGGTAAAGCCACTTTATCTCCAATTCAAAAAAGTCACAATCTAAGTATGAAGGCTAATCTACCAGTACATATCTTGAGAAACTGTAGTTGCTCTAACAGGAACAATCCACTGCATTAACTAGACAGCAGTCAAGGTTCTTAAACTATGAAGTCAGTGTCCAACTTTTCTAAGACAAAAGAACCAGCAGTTCACTCAGTTCAGACATAAATAAGAATGTAAATATATAATTAATATTTATAGACAGGCTAAGATACTTTACACAGAAGTGAAGGAAGACCCTACAGTACTTGGGTTTAGTTCATTTCAGTAAATTTCCTTTACAAACCTAGCATCTGTAAATCTGCTTAGTTGGGTCAAATTTGTATCACTGAAGCAGATGCTTAAAAATTTCAGCAATTTTAATTGTTTTGTGAAAAGCCAGGAGACAAATACTTAAGCCTCTGCTCAAGACAGAAGAATAATAAGCGTAGCTGGCTTTGCTTAAACACTGTGCTAGCCTGACATACAACATATCTAAAATTAGATACGTTTGGATCTTTTTAGATTAGATATGTCTTTGGATCATTAGATGCTTTTGGATACTAGCACAGCTTTTTGGCATTAAGCTTTATTTTTCATGTAATCTCAGACTAACACTGAGCTTCTCAGTTGAGAAAGTCACAGGAGACCCTAACACTGAACTTGTTTTTAACGGGGGACAAAGAAGTAGAGGCAACATTAAAGACTTTTTAAATGAGAGTCAATGTATTTAAAATACATGAAGTTAAAAATAGCATAAAATCCTCTTTTTTTCCTTCCAATAAAGTTATATGGAATAGTTTAATCTCTTTCTAACTATCCTCCATGGGTTCAAATAAAGAATGGGAAAATACTGCTGCCAAGTGCAGCACAGGTGATCATCATGTCTAAACTGGCCACAATTAAATTTGCATTAATTCTGCACAATAATGAGAAACCTGAGACTCTATAGTCCTGTACAACGACCAACCAGTCATTCCACTTCTACATACACCAGATTAAAATATTCTGCAGTTATCTGCCCTTGACTAAAAGTCTGCTTTCAAGGTAGAACTTGAAAGCAATAAACCTGTAAGGGGGTGAGACACCCAACATAATAAAGAGCAAGCCAGAAGCATGGCTTCATTCTCTGCTGCAAGCCCAAAAGACAGTAACAGCAGCTCATTTGCTAAGCAACACATATTAAGCTGTTCTTTCCAATGGTTCCCCAATTAGTGCAGAGTTTAGCTCAAGGTCTCTGTCCTCATTTCCATGGCCATCAATGGGACTGGACCTAGTTACCCTTAAAGGAGTTTTCCTTTTCTCCAATTACGCTGTTCTGAAATAGATATATTTCGAATCAAGAAAAAAGCCTGGCAATAAAGAAGCATTTTCCAAAGGGTGTGTATAGTAGGTAGGAATTTAAATTTTTAAATACCTAGTATTTAAAAGTATCTTAGGACTACGAAGAATTTGTTTTTTGCACAGGAGAATAAAAGCGTAGAACACAGTATAAGTTTCTTCAATCTTTACTATATAAATACAGAAATTAAAATAAAATTTCTTTAATTAAGTACCATAATTTCAACTGAAGTATGTTACTCAGGACAACAAACACACAACAAAGGAAACAGAACAAACTGGGAAAATGTATACAATTCAGGCACCCCAAATCTGAGCTATCATTTCAGTTTACTGAGCAAAATCCTTCCCTATATATTTCAGTCTAAAAGGAAAGAATATCAAATCATTAAAATACTGCGTTGATACAATTATGTAACAAATACTGGAATGCCTATCTTAGACACCGGGCAACAGAGGCATAATGTCCATCTTGTAAGACAGAATACATTACCTGCTGATAGATGAGTTCAACAAGTTCCTGCAAAGCTTCATCTGCAATAACCCAGCCATTCAGTGTTTCAGCAAACTGCTCTATCTCTGTTTCAAAACAACCTGGTTGCTCCGTGAGGTGATTTAGGAAGTCTTGTACATATTCTGCCAGAGTCAGATAGCCATCACATCTATCTTCAAAGGAAGAATCCTACAGAAGTGAAAGAATATACCATCTACTTAAAAACAACCTTGAATAATTACACCTTCTGTCTCCAGAAATAAGGATACAGCCCTTAGTTTTGAGTCTCTGCATACTTGATGGAGATCTTTATTACACAGTTCATTTCAACACTTTTACAGAGCATAGACCTCAACACCTCCTGGACTGTAGACCTCAGAAACCTCATGTAGTCCAACCACCTTAAGAACCAGGAAAAGTATTTTTACAGACATTAGGGTCTCTCAGTAAAATACATAAACAGATGGATTAAAAAGAATTAAGTTTCCCAAGTTGGCTGCAAGGTTAACTAACAAACAAAGTAATTTTATCTGTTAAGAGCAGAACTACCAAACTAAAGCTCAACACCCATTCCTGGTGTGGACACTAACTGTACTGTGGATTTATGAAATTTAGAAGGAAAAAGAATGGAAATTTTGAAACAAAGTGTTTTGGGCTTAGATAGTGTGTGTACTACTCCAAAAATATGCAAAAGGGAGAGTAATTAGAGAAATAAAATAAATACATAGTACTGTTCCCATATAAGAAGTATAATCAAAAAACCTGATATTTTCAAGTCAGTGTATTTCCATCTCTTGGCAAAAGATGAGAGATTACAAGGCATGAAATGAAACTATTCAAATGGAATTGCATTAAGACAGTAAGCACACTTGCTCTCTAAAGAGAGGAGGGGCTGCCCTCCTTTCATAAATAACAATTAAGTATGACTTTATCGATATTTATGCTCTCACTGATGGAACACAAGAACACTGATTTTGTTCCATTCAGTGAATCTATGTGAGAGTATCTAAAGTCAATACTGTTCCAGATTATTATAATGCTGGAATATGAACAGAATAGAGAAAGAAAACAGCACACTTTGTGATGTCACTAGTAGCAACACAACAAATAAATCACTTTGTCACACTACACAAAAGCTTGTGTAAAGCACCTCACAGATTTCAGAAATGCAAGAAGGAGCCTGAAGAGGCACTTCTAAAAAAAATGACTTACAATTATCAATTCAAGACATAAGAGTAAATCAGAATTCTCAACTGTTCTACCATTTAAAAATGTTTAAAGGTTATCTACAGTAAAGCTGAGCTAAAATTATAAAGCTCTTTTTCTTTACTTTGTGTACATAAATATATTGACAAGGATTATAACTATATTCTCCCCCTTCTACTCCCTTAATTGGGATTTTTCATTACTTTGTCTTCAAAATGCCTGTCTCTCCTCTACTGAGAAGCAACATGGGTCTGTGAAAATTTTCCAGCTGGGTATGAACTATGAGAAAGACAGATACACGTTGTTGAAAATCACATCTTGGTATTAATTTCATGACTTGTGAAGAATGTGTGGGTAAAAGAAGCAGACTTTCCAAAATCATTCAGACACATCATAAGTTAGTGAGGTGGGGCACACATCAGTGTAGCAGAAATAAAACTAGAAAGATTTACTACCATATTAAATTAAGCAGAAGATATGCCAGTTAATAAAACTAAAGGCTAAACAACTTAATGTGGCCCACCAGAAATATGAGAAAAACATGGGCTTATGGAAATAGAGGCAAATTATTACTACATAGAACCTTTGACAACCTGAAGGTTGGAGCAAGACCACTTCTGAAGTCCTTCCTAACCTAAAGTTTTCTATGATTCTAATGGTTTGGAGTTTACAAACCCAAGAAGTAAAGCCTAAAAGGCCTGTGTATTGACTACTCTGCTTCATTAAAGGAAATTAACATTTATAAGGCAATTTCAAACAGCCCAGTTTGTAGGAGTTCTGTACAATAAATTGAAAACTACTTAGTTTCACAGAACTATTCTACTACTGTGCAGCTACTGCAGCTTAATCACATACAGCTGAACTAGCATCTCTCCAAACAACCTGTCTGAAAACTCTCCAGCCAGGCTCCACAGCATGCAGTTGCTGCAGCTAGTAAAAGAAGCTGCTCATTCTGACAGCCATCAGATCATTACAAGATCCTCAGCAGAAAGGAAGGTATCTTCCTCTCACACTCACTTGGCAAGAATCCAGTCTTGGATAACATCCTTGTTTTGTGGTATACCATTCGGTATACTAGTGTCTCTGTTGTATACTCTTATTTCCAATCTGTAACTAAGAGGCTAAACACAGAGAAGTAAACTCTGTACCATATTCATCCAACTGTACTAAATATGCAACTTTGAAAGAAGTCTAGGTTTCAGTAATTACACCAGGGAACTGAACAAATGGGAGAGAAAAATGAGTACTTTAGGAATTCAGATATGTAACTTTATTAAAATTATTTATACTTTATACTTTATAAACTAACTAAATTTAGCCCAATAGCTTCTAGACATAAAGTACTTGCATTCCTCATTGTCAGATTTATATTTTAACATAAAGGTAGAACCATGCAATGTATCAACCCAAGGACAACAGCGCAAATGGCTCTTGATTATTTTTCAAGAGGAGGTGGTTAAAAGAAGCCTGTAACACTACACATCATACAAAATTATAATTCAAAACCACAAAAGTCAACTAGAAATTTTCTGTTAATTTCAATAATTACTTCATCAAGCCAATGCTCCAATTTCTTTCTCTAATCTTTTATAGCTGTAAGATGGGATCCTGGATTATTCACAACAAAAGAGTAACTGATGAAAAGTTTGTAGATTTGACTCTCTTTTATTATGTGTCAGTACACGAGGTTACATGCATAAGAGTAAAACGCTAAATAGGTACTAAAACTCATCCGATTTACATAAAGATAAAAAGTCTAAAGCAAAAATTCCTGAGACAAATCTGCTCTTAAGACTCAGTTTCTGTATATGTACTGGTTGCTGTTTTCCTTTATCTAGTAAATTCACATTTCCACTTAGGAATTTAGTCACTAATAACTTATCATTGATTTGATTTTCCTTCAAACTTCGTAGAAACAAGCTTTTTCTCCCTTCATTCATATGAACTCAAAAAGTTTCCAACAAAGTTATTGCAAACCGAAGTACAAAAAGACTTTTGCATATACAAAACTACTTATTCATGCTGAGTGAGGTTAAGTGGCACTCTCATGCTTGGTCTTCTGATGGAAATTACTGAAGAGAAAAAAAGAAAAAGCAAGAGGGAAGGATTGTGGAACCCTAAAACAAAACAAAACAAAACAAATGTCAGTCCTAAAGCTATGAATTAAGAATGTCATTATGCCCATCTGATGGAGTGTCAGCCCTATTATTATCATAAAGCCATTCCAAGGAACAAATCTGATGTTTCCTACTGGTAATCCAAACCTATCTAGTCACTAGTTCTGCTGCAGACATCTACAGTTTCTCATGGGTTGGACTCTGTATGCAAACAGAGAATTCCATGGAGGCCTTTCTTAAAACTCCTGGTAAAGTTTTCCTGAACACTCTAGTAAACCTTGTAAGCTGTACTCCTTAAACTGCCTTCATGGGTAATTGATAGTTTTGAGCATCAGAAACTGGAAAGACTGGAAATTAACTGATCCAATATCAAATTGGACAGACACAGTAATTATAATGGTGCACAATCAGACAAGAAATCAACACTATTTTAAAAATAATATTTTTTTTTTTGCTATTGCAAAACAACTGTGTATTTTATGAGAGAAATACAGTATTTCAGATCTACAAATTTAAGGGTCTTTATAAACGAAAGCTGAAAAGTACTAATTTTAAGTAAAAAAAGAAGTTTCTCAAAACTTTTCTTTCATTCAAATTTTAAAACACACAGTCAAAAGCAGTGTAACTGTAAAGTGTGCTAAATTTATTTTTATTACAAGTGAGCCCAGTTTATAAAATTCCTTCAGTTACTAAACTAAAAAAACCCACAGATTTTGTAACAGTGAAGGATGAAAGAAAAATACCACTGTTTTATGTGTATCATATTCTGATTAAAGTCCCTGCAAAATGTTTTGCTAGTGTTTTCAGAGATATTTTTATTAATAGATGAGTCACATTCATAGCATATTCTAGCGACATAGCAACCAGGAACTCCCACATGCTTGTGTGTTTTTGCAAAACAGCTGAAAAGCAACATTGTTGGCATTGAAACTTTGCAGTTTTAAGAGTGCACTATGTATGCTATTCCAAAGGTTGTTTGGGTTGTTTCTTTGTCTTGAAACTGAAACATTTTATTTATAGAATACCAGTGCTGGGGCAAAGTAGTTATTTTTTTCTCCTAGATTATCAATTCACCAAAGCACCTTCACATTGGCATTATTGTACAGCGGCTGTGGGCTTTATTGTACAGGAGAGTAATTACATTCAGTAAACAGGCAAAGCTGCTAACACTAAAGTAACCTCAATTTTACTGGTGAGGAAAAGATTTCAAAACATCAAACCACCATATTTATTATTCAGATTAAGTATTCTTCTACGAGTTATTAAAAATCTATTTGATTCAGCATCTCTTTTCTTAATCACTTGATTGTATTTATAAAAGTTCCCACCTGTTTAGATATAGTACCAGAGTTTGACTGCTTGCATAACAACAGGATATTCCAGGAATTCAGAGATCTTCCCTGGAGTAGAATTAGTGAAGCAGTAACATGGAAGACAACAGAGTAGAAAATAGAAGTACCAGCTTTTATTACATGATGCATCTACAAATTGATCTGAGTCTGGCTGGAAATACCTTTCTTATTAGTTGTGTGGGTAGGTAACTGCTAGGAATGAGTCTAATACTTTTTTTGCCCTTTGGTGATACAACACCCCTGAAGGAATTAAAGACACATGATGGTATACTAGCTTAGGCAGTCATGATGAATGGTACCTGTGGCACAGGAAATTCAGGAAAGGCAAAGCCTGTACTCAGAAAAGCTAAAGTTCAAGCTTTCTCCCATGCTTTCTTCAAAAACCTGTGAATTCTGCATAAAAGTGAAGCTATGCTTTTACTTAAAATTCAGCATAGATGTAACTACAACAGAGATAGTCACCTAAAAACCAGTTTACTCTCATGTTGGATGTAACCAATCCTGGTGTAGTCAAAAAGGAATGCGTTATCTGCAGCAAGCTTTGGCAAAATACCCGACAGCAGAGGGTCTCATGTGCATCATAATATTCATCCATTACCACTTAAGATCCTGGCTGCAACTCCGAAGGCTATCATCAGAATTTTTGCAATCTCTTCAGAAAATATAGAATTCAAATTATCTGACACAAAAGATCTTAAGAAAACATTATTAATTTGAATACAAATAAATTGGCACATACTAAGGAACGAATAAAACACTCACTGTGAAATTCTGATTGAAGTTCTGGTTATATCCTGATGGATAAAATTCAGGTGCTTTAACAGACAAGTTTGATGTTGCTACAGGATCCACAACCAACTGAGGTTCAGCCATTTCAGGTCCAGAATCAAGAACTGCAACTTTATCTTGTGATCCTGATGGAATTCCCGTCTTTTGTGGGTGTTCTGAAAAATTTTTGTTAACAGCTTGTCTTAGAAATCACTAAATCATTATGTATTCACACAGAGTAAACACAGAATACTTTTTTTTTTTTTACTTGTAGTTTTACTATAAATATACTTCCTTTAAATACATAGGTTTTATTGTTTATTCTTAGGTATGGATATTCATTTAAGCATGCTCTAGATGTCTTTCTATATAACAGAAAGTAAAGTGTTCATGTGCAGGTGACAAAAAAAACAGGGAGAAGGGAAAAAAACCCTTCATCTCCATGTAAGCATATTTTCTAAGAGTTAACCTAAGTAACTAGTAAATCTGCTTATAGTACGTTTGATTATCCTGTGATTTTTCATAGATTTTAGATACAGATACAAGATACATTTGGAAGGTCAATAAATGACAGACCTAACTGATTTTTACCAACACTTATTTTCAACAAATTGCTCAAGGACACTTGGCTAATATTGTTCTTTTATACCATTTGCCAAACATTAAAGTGTTTTCTAAACACTGTTTTCCAAACCTCTCTTTACAGAGTAGCTCATAAGTTTATAGAAAACAGAACCTGATACCTACCTGAAAAAGCTGACCAACAAACATTGCTTTGTGTTACTGTTGGGTTGGGTTTATTTTTTTGCAAATAGGCTGGAATTCTTCAGTAGGGGGAAGGCTGAGACCATCTGCAGTCAGATTAACAGATGGATAAAAGCACGCTCAGATGTGGGGGCACAAAATGGGGGAAAGGACAGAGAGTATTGCAAGCAGCTGCAATACAACATCACACCTTTACCTGGTCCAGGACCGTAACCCAGTAAGGTTGGTTTCAGCTGGGACAAAAGTAATTTTCTTCCTGCTAGCTGGTTACAGCACTACGTTTTGGATTCAGTTTGAGGCAAGCGTCAATAGCATGCGTTTCCCGTGCTCTGATGGTGAGCAGATGCAGAAGAACCAGGGAGGCAGCAAAGACTGGACAGCTGACCCGAACTGGCCAACGGGATAATCCATACCACGGAATGTGACGTTCAGTATATAAACTGGGGGGAACTTGGCCAGGAGTTGTCAATTGTTGCTGAGGGACAGGCTGGGCATCGGTCAGCTGGTGGTGAGCGACTGCACCGTGCATCACATGATTCTCTTGGGTTTTCTTCCTCTTACCCCTCCCTAGTCACCCAGGTGGCCGCCGGCCCACAGGGCTCACCAGGCAGACCCGGCCTCAGCGCGGTGCACACATCGCACACCCGGGAACAGGACCACGCTCCCGAGGGCAGGTGCCGGTGCCCCTGCCGCACGGCGGGGACCCGCGCAGATGCCCCGCGAAAAGCAAGGGCGGGGAGAGCAGCCCATACCTGCCATCCCGGTGCCCAGAGGCGCCGTCTTCGGAGGCCGCAATGGTTCCTGCTGCGGGAAGAGGCCGCCCGGCTGGTGCTGCTGCTCCTCGGCCGAGCCGGAGCCGCGGGACGCGCTGCCCGCGGGGCGGGCCCCGCCGCCGCTCTCCGGCGCGCCGTACCCGCGGCCCCGGCCGGCACCCGGCGCTCGGTCGAAACTCTCCGACATGCTGAGGCCGGGCGGCTCGGGCGCTCATGGGAGGGAGGAGCGGAGCGGAGCGGAGCGCGGCGGGCGGAGCGCCGGCCCGCCCCGGCCCCGCACTTTCGGTTTCACCCCCGCGCAGCGTCGCGATGGCCGCGCCCGCCCCGAGATCGCGGCAGCCTGGAAACAGCGTTTCCAAAGGCCCCGTATT
Organism: Cettia cetti; assembly: GCA_013401135.1. NCBI lineage: Eukaryota > Metazoa > Chordata > Aves > Passeriformes > Sylviidae > Cettia > Cettia cetti. The sequence continues at coordinate 63,706 of VZUI01048487.1, read as the reverse complement.
CCCTGCGACTGCATCTCCACGGTAACGAGCGGAGCGAGGTGACCCTGGCAGGGCTAGGGCTTCAGCTACAATGGAAGACCTGCGGCCACAAGTGCATCACGGCACGCTGTGCATACACAGCTGTTTCAACCAGAAAGGTATGGACAAGCTGCAGGCGAAATTCTAAATTTAACCCCATACAGTTAAGTCTCCAACCGTGACCATATTATTGTACAGTTAGGGCTACTCAATAAAAGTATGTTTGTTCAGAACAATATATTTTCATGTATACTTTACATGAGATGTGATAACAAATGCTCTTCTGATTTAACTGGTTTAACAGCCACCTTCCATGCCAACAGGAACCAGTTGAAGAACATGGTCCACGTAATGCATTTTTCCTAATATTATCACATAAACTGTGAATGGTTCAACTCATATGTCCATTTAAAATTTTATTCATGTATTCTTTTTCAATTTCAGTCCAAAGTCTTGCTCTACTTGTTTTGCAAACTCTGTATCACAATCAGCTTTCAAGACGAGGAGGGCAACTGTGATCTGGTGTGCCACAAATGACACCTCGGCTGATCCTGCTGAGGGAGTTTATATTTTGTCTCCCTGAACAGACTGGTCTGTGCTGCCCCTGCCACTTGTTTCTGCCACAGAAAAAATTAAAAGATGGTGTGGCATTGGGTCAAACTCTGTTCACCAGTCATGAAGGGATGGAAAAAATAGGCAAGTATGTATGAAACATTATTAAAAAAAAATCAGAATAATGCTGTCTAGTATTGAAAAAAAACCCAATTGGATTGTAAAATGGTGCCTTTAGAAGTCAAGTTCCTATTTGGTTTATTATTACATTGTTACCATTTTCAATTATTAACAGGGGAGGGACAGGGTATGAAATATTTGTTAGTTCCCCAAGGCATGAATTGGACTGATTTTTTGAGAGATAAAAAGGTGCCCAGACATTAAAGGTGCCACAAGTTAAAATTAATGAGGTTAATGGGGAAAGTGTTCCTAGGCAGCCCTTCTGGAAATACAGAATGGTAAACTAATAAATCTATAATCTGAAACTGGATTGAGAGCTGATGCAGGATGTTTTGAATGAGTCTTAAAAAAAAATTACAATACTTCACTCATATAAACCATTGTCAAAACTTATTTAAGTAGTATTACTGATTCTTTAAAGATCACAAATTAGCTACTAAATTTCTACATTAAAAATATTCAGTGTTCTTGTGTTATTTCAGCTCCAGTTTTAGTGCCTGTGTTATAACTTCTGTCCACATCTGTAGACTTTGCCTTACCAGGAGGAGAATGAAAAGCTTACATTAATGTGAAGATGAAAAATTAAATTCTCTATCAGTATATACTGGGATCACTTGTGGATATACCAATCTTTTAAGTTACCAAAATTCATTCTTTAAGGTATACACCGAAAAGGAACTGAATGCCTTAAGTTATTGAACAAGAAAAGTTTTCACCTTTGGACATAAATGTGAATTCTTTTCACTAAGCAGACATTTTATATTATATTAATTTAATGACTGTTTGGCAACTACTTACCATTTAAAGTGGAATGTGATCCCAAATCCATATTTTTTCTTACAGATGCACTACTTAAGTTTGCATGAACACAATTGTGTTTGACTGGGAACCCAATTTCCCCTCCCTAGTGTAGACACCTAAAACAAAATTAAGAAAAATAATCAGGTAGTTAATTCCAAAATGACAACATCCAAATAATACCTACAACAGTATACCCCTTCAGAGTGCTTACGATTATGCTTAGAATGTTTTGGCCTGAGTAGCTGTGAATTACTTCAAGCCTGAGACCACACAGCAGAAACCCTGAGATCACTAAACTAGCCAGACCTATATCCTAAGCACCCAATGACTGGATTAGAACTTCCACCAAATACAATTATGAACACTTCTAGGCAACCACTAGGAGATACTTGCTCTGTCTTAAGTATCTTACCTAATAATCTAAAACTTAATTCAAAATCAAGTCAACCCACCCCTCCAGTGTCTGGTGCTGAGAAGTCACACACTGTAACCTTGTCACTATTGAGAACACAGGCATTTTTACATGCTCTATTTTTTTTAATGCTGATAACACATTACTAATTAGAAAAAAGGAGAGGGCTGTTTCTAGCTTTTGAAATCTAAATTATGGTTAATAGCTAGAATTATTCCAATCCCTACCATGTGGATGAGGCATGTTGTTATAGGAGTCAATGGTTATTGAGCCCCAAACATAAAGTACAGGTATAATGTGTAGCTCTAAAGCTCTACAGATTTCACACAAGCTTATTTAAAAGCACAGTAATGAACATTTAGTAGTAGAGTATCCTATTAATTACTCTCAGGGTAACTCTCATGTTTCCAGTGCTTAACTTTACTTGCTAAGTCACCATTTACAAGTCTGGAAGCTGTGTGACACCTCCAGCAACATGTAGTTTGCATGAGCAACCACAAAGACTTAAGTAAATGTAAAAAAACCCAACAAAACAGAATACGCCCAACTCATACATGGAACCCACAGATCGTGTGAAGTAAGGCAACATATGCAGGACCGTGTGGAGACATATGGAGGCAATGGGCAGTGTGGCTGGCTGTCGTCTGGAATTGCCTCTTCAACCCCATGTGCTCTTAATCCAGCCATGTATTATTTCAACAGCTACAAAATCACAGAGGCACAGAATCGATTAAGCTGGGAAAGACCGCTGAGATCATCGAGTCCAGCCTATGACCGAACATCACCACGACAACCAGACCGTGGAACTGAGTGCTGCGCCCAGCCTTTCCTTAAATACCCTCAGGGACGGTGACTCCACCACCTTCCCGGGCAGCCCATCCCAATATCTCACTACCCTTTCTGTGAAGAAATTCCTCCTAATGTCCGAAGGTGACACCGCTCCCCATTTTCTGTTCCCGTACTGCACCGACCACTCAGACACCTCGCTGCTTCGTGACGAATTTTAAGAAGAAACAATAACGAAGAGAACACCACCTACGTGCTACTGCGTTAGCCCCACGTCCAACACGCGCGTTTCAGCACGTCTCCTCGCCAGCCCCGACCTTCCCCTCTCCGCCGCGGTCAGCCACGGGCGGTTCGGCGCGGTTATCCCGCTCTCCCGCTGTCGGCGCCTCGGGCTCCACCAGCGCCGCGGCCGCCCCGCGCCGCCGCCCCTCAGACGCCGCGTGACGCGGCCGCCCGACCCCCGCGTGCCCCTCAGTCCTTCCGGGTTGGCGGGCGCGGACCCGCCCCCGCCCCGCCCCAAGGTCGGTCGGAGCCGCGGCGGCGGCACCGCGGGCGGGAACGCGGCGTCGTGTGGGGCTGCGGCGGTGCGTGTACGGGGCTGTGTGCAGAGCTCCCTGTGGGACCTATGCGGAGCTCCCTGTGGGGCGTGTGCGGGGTTGCGTGTGGCGCTCCCTGTGGGGTGTGAGCGGAGCTGTGCGGGCTTGGTGCGGGGCTGCGGGAGGAGCGTATGCGGGGCTCCGTGCGGAGCGTGTGCGCCGCGTCGTGTGGGGCTGCGCCGGCACCGCCTCGTTCTCCCGATGCGTGCGGGGGCCAGCCGCTGGTGGGGAGTGGGCAGCGGTGCCCCCCTGTCGGGGGAAAGGGAGGGAGGGAGGGGGTGAGTGTTGCCGGACGGACGCGCGGTGGAGGCAGGTTGCCCGGGAAGGGGCCCGCGGGAGCGGGGAGGTGGCGGCTGTGGGGTGTGTGCCCCGAGCTGGGATAGTGCATGGCGAGGGACGAGCCGTCCGCCCAAGGTCATTCGGTGGCCGCGAGCTATAAATAGCGACGGGAGAGAGAAGGGGCCGCTGCCGCGGGGGCCCGGCGGGATTCCGGGCGAAGAGCACATTCCCGGCTCCCCTGCCCGCTGCCCGGCGTGTCCCGCCCCGGGTGCATGCTCTGCTGAGCCTGTCGGGCGCCTGCAAGCTGTGTCCCACCCAGGGTGACTCCTGAGGGACCTGTGGCAGGGATTGGAATAGTTTGTTAGGTGCCTTGGGGCGCCCCGGTTTTCCCGTACCACAATTCCTGTTTTAAAGCAACGGTGTGAAGAGAGAATGGTCTTGAGCAGCAGAAATGCGATCGCCACGTCGGCTGGTCAGGCCAGTTGCTTCGGTTAAGAGTTGTCTTACTCAATGGGGAAAATTTTGATTTTGTTTTCTAGCCAGAAAGATAAAGGTGGTGAGGAATGATTGTCTCGTGTCTACTGGCAATCGACTGGTCCTAAACCCGCTGCGTTTACATGCCCTGTCCAGTGTCATTAATAACTCTTGATTTGTTTTCACATTTGCTGTAGGTTTCCATACGTGGCAAGGAATTTATTGTGAGGTCTGGGTGCAATGGCGAGCCTTCTGCGTGTTGCCGTCAGTGGGTGCTCAGCTCCCGTTTTTGGCAATGTGTTCCCACCAAAGGCACGTTCCACAAAGATACCATGCTTGCGAATGTTTAGAACACACCAGATGCTTGGGTCTCAGGCAGCTCCAAAGCCAGGTAAATTGATTAAAGTACTGTAAATAATATTTTTTAAAAACTCACCATGAATATAAATTGTTTCTTTTTTTTTCTTTTTCTTTCAGATCTGCATTAGTACAGAAAAGACTTAAAATAGAAAGAACACTTTAAAATCATGTCAGCAGCATACCTGAGTCAGTTGCAGCATGATTTTAGACTGGCTTTATAGGGCTTATGCAGAAGGTGTTTGTGTTCATGATGAGTGCTTTTGGGTCCACATAGCTTTTGTGGTTACAGGGTCTGAGCTCCTGCTAATACTTTCCTTGCTTGAAGGAAATATTTAAATAAATGTTTTTCTTAGTTAAAAGCCTGAATTCCCTGTGAGTTTTGGTAGTTTTGGTAGTGCAGCTCTTTGTGTGCATGTGAGAGAAAATACAGACCTCACAAAGAAAGCATTTGCAAGCATGAGTATATGTAGGCATTGTTATCCCATCTAAAAAAATCTCTTACCTTTGTTTAGGAAACACATTGTATTACTTTGAAAAACTATTGATCTGTGTCTTCATGTGTAGGGTTTGGTAGTGTATTTGGACAAATTGCATTTTAGCAGATAATGGACAAGTTCAGATATTTTCAGGGAAAAAAAAAACTGGGAAAAGGGGAACCCTTGTTTCTAGTCTCTATTCTGAGCCTGGCATATGAAGATCAGAACGGACTTTTTTTTTTCTCTATTCTATGCTGTACATAACCTGATAGTTGGAAGACTGAACAATACCTAATGCAGGTTTAATGCTATTTTTGCCCATTATTACTGCATGGGTCATGTCTCCCCTGGAATTTGAAGACTGTTTCTGTGCAGATGGAGGATCTTAGTCTGCAAAAGGTTTATGTGGAGAGTTGGACTGATTGCAGACATGATGTCTGGTTGTTCCAAATGTAGACAGGAGGTAACTGCATTAGATACTTGAGAGTATTAGGAAAGTAGTGTTCTTGGAAACAAAAGTGTCTGCTTGTGAAAACATGGGACACAAAAGTAGCATGTAGTAGCTCTGAGAAGCCTGTGTTGCATAGAATTTGTTGCAGTACTAACAATAAATGGTGTATTTTGTGGTCCTTTCAACTTGGTGACTGAAGATTTTGGAACTTCTGAAGAAATGTCATGAGAGGAAGTTTCTTTACTGTGAGGGCTCCTGATAAATCTGTATCACAGTTGTGTGGTAAAACCAGAATTTCTTTGATAGATTTGAGATGCTCAATAATTTTTTTTTCCATGTTAAATATCTGAATGAAAGAGACATCTGTCAGTCTTCATATGGCAGATTGTCCCTTGGTTGGGAGCATATGCTGGAACATAAAATCTAGGTTCAAAGTTCTTTCTGAAATATCTCAGGTAAGTGTCCTTGTTTGAGTTTGGAATCAATTTTCTATTTGACTTTTGCCACAAATTTCGTCACAAAACTGAAAAATCTCTTCTACTTTACTGAAATTGGTATGCTACTCTGTGTGTGCAATTTTTCTGATTTTTAAGTATAACGTGAAAAATTTTCCCACAAGGATGGAGAATTCTGAGTAGTGTAATGTGTTGAAACATTCCGTGTTATGTGGAATCATAGAATATCTCTTATGTGGAATAATGGAATAATCTGTTATGTGGAACCCCTTATAAGGATTAGTAGTTTTCATGAAATGCAGTGATTTAATATACAAGTTTGGTAGTCTTTTGGTTGATAATTAAGCTGTCCTTGTAGTATGCTTTGGTAACATGTGATTTGTCATTCAGCTGAGGACAAATCAAGGATAAAGCAGCAATTTAATGACAAATTAGAAGCAAGGGTATCGCTTATATTTATTTTCTAAGTAGTCTTGAATCAAAATGTAACATACAGAATAACTGTGTTTTATTCTTTCAGAAATTAGCTTTGATTATAGTAAAATCATTATCACTAAGAAGAGTAAATTTTCTGAGAAGACTATTTTCACAGTGGTTCTTCTTAAGGCTGTAGTTACAGCTTTCCTTGTCTTAGATTAGCTTTCATTCCATCCAGGGTATGTTATGTACAGGAGCAATAGCTGCTTGAGGAGAAGAAATACAGAGATACAGAGTCAGCTGAAAATTAAACTTGGAGTTTGGATAATTTTCTTACTGCCAGCTATTATTCCGCTGCTTGCTTATTGGAAACGTAGGAACTTCTATACAGGTGTGAACAGTATTCCCGTAATCTGTGCCAGATAGTCAATGAGACCAGCTGCTTCAGAAACAGATAAAAAAACTTTCTGAAACCCTGGGAAAGGTGCAAATGGTATGACTGACTCTGAGCTTCCCAGTATATGTCCACATAAGTTGGTCCTACAACTCTGACTTTTGCCCCTCTTTGTTTTGGGATTTTAAATGTCCTTTTTATTTTGATGCTTATTTCTTAAAACTTTCCATTTTTTTCTAAACCTGTAACAGTTCATGTTCAATTAGTTCTCTAGGTAAACTTTTTTCTATTTTTAAATGAGAAATACTCTCCTTTAATTGCCTTTTAAAAAAAAATTCCTTACTTATGTAATAGGCGGGATCAGGTGTTCATTTAATCTTCTGTACCATTTTTTTTTTCTTTTTGCCAACATCATATTGCTGTTCTTCGGAATATGTCCTCTTCTTCAGAACAGGTGAGATGGTTTGTTTAAAGGTTATTAGAGTAACATGAAGAATAGGCTTCCTGTTTTCAATCCCAGAACATACGGCATGTAATCAAAATTTCTCCTTTATCTTTTCCCTAACTCACTATCTATTGGTTGATACAGACTGCTTCCCAAAGTCAGGTTAAGGCGATCAAAAACATCTATTCTACTATAGTTTTGACTGAGAACCTTCTCTAAGATTGTTGTAGATGAAAGTTACACGGAGAAAGTCACTGTTACAGTTTTGTTTACTTCAGGTTTGAATATGTCTTCATTACACAGTTAGGATTATGGTAAGGGAATGAGAACATGGCTTCTTACTAGTTTTTCGAAGTTCCAAGTTATGTATATGCCACAGCGTTTCACTGGAATGTGTATTCCATTCTAAGACTTGTGAAATTTAATGATACTTTTTCTGATAGTGGCAGGATCTAAGTACTGTGTATCTTATACTCAATAGATTAAAAAACTTCATGACTTAAAAAGGTGCTCCAGGTACGTGTGTGTATCTGTCAGTGTTTGGAAGATGTCCATGATGTTGTAACGCAGTAAGTCACTAAAACATACTCAAGGCAGTTCTTAAAGAGATTATCTGACATGAAGGATTAGAGAGACAACTTGTAGGCTTCACACTCTCATGTAACTTTAAAACCCTGGCAAGAACAGTAGATGAGCTTTGTCAAAATAAAACCTAAATCAAGGGTGTTAATTTATAATCTTAGGTTTCAGCCTTTCAAAACTATTGATTTTGGTGAAATTGCTGAATTCAACAAACCAAATCTGTGTTAATTCCAAAGCTTCCTCCAGCCAGAGTATTGATCGTACCCTGTTGTGTGTGCCAGCGCAGACAGGCAGCTGGGACAGCCACAAATGCCTGTCTAGAATCCAAAGGGTAAATTTATTTCCATTACTTTGCTAACGGGGTATTGCTGAAGCAGCACCCGGGCAGAGGAAAACACGCGGAGACACAGGCACCACTAGTAAATCATCACAGACCTGCTGTTCACATGGGCTTATCAAGAGTTATTTCCAGTTGAAAGGGAGCTTTGCAATCCACCTTGCCAGTGTTCTGCCTTTTAACCCTTTCTTCCTAAGACCTGTACTGCAGTTTTAAGATAGATCTTTGATTTTGAGCTGTAGATACCTCTCCATTTTGGTGCTGACTCATACTTGAAAAATGTCCTATACCTACCTAGATAAAAGCTGGCAAGCTGACAGTTTGCTTCTGTATTTGCTTTCGTATTTATGGGTTACTGGAGTTCTGGTAGTGGGACAGAGAAGAAAAGTAGGTGAGGCAAATGAGATTTGTTGAATATTTATCTTGGATCTGATATCCCAAAGCTCTCAAGGAGAGCATGTTCCTCAGTGCTGCTCTGTGATCGTTCTGTTTGCTAAATAAGGAGCAAGTACTTTTTATCTGAAAATGTTGTACTGATTTTAATTGTATGCAAGATGTACCAATAAAGAAAAAATGAGGAGTGAGGAAACACATCTGGCATGTTGTGAGTGTATATTTCTGTCCTGTTACTCCTAGCCATTTACTGTTCTATTCTGGTACTTCACATAGAACAAACAAGCAAAAGGAAATTAGAAACATCTATTGTCATTTGAACCTTAGGAGCTAAAAGAAGATTTGCTTGAGTAAAGGAAAAGCTTTAGTCAAATGTCTTCTTGCCTTTAAATTTGCAGTTATCTATTTCCTTTATGCTATAATTTATTCCTTCCCCCATTTGCTTCTCCTTTCCCCTCCCTTTTTTCCTCCCCCTTTTCCCCTTGTTTTTCCCTTCCCCTATTTTCCCCCTTCCCTCCTTTTCTCCCCTTTGGCATTCTTCTGCTACAAAAGCTTCCAAAAGGAGAAAGGGAAGGTAGGACTCTAGTTCTTAACTTTTTTTAGTGCTTTTTGAAAAGCTTTTTGCATCCTATGCTGCCCTAGAGCTACTTCCTCTCTGAAATTCTGATTGGTCTCTGTTATCCTAACAAATTTCAATCTTCTAGGTTTCATTCCTGCTTCTAAAAGACAAGAGAGCTCATTTCCACCGAGTTGATTTAGTGAAAATCAGAAGCAGGACTTTATTATGTAGTAATTAGAAGAGATGAGGAGAAAAGTATCTTCAAATGACAAGGGTAATTTGAGTGACAGCAACAATTACCACAGCTGGTAACAAGTGGTTAGTGCTGCTGTGGTAGGTATGGCCTGAGCTGCACGATGATGTTTAGATTTGGTGTATGCTAGTGGAACCAGTTGTTGCAAAGCTCTGTTACCTTTGTGGATCTGTTGTTTTAGATGTGCATTTTTGCTCCTGTTGTGGCTTTATGTTCTACGAATGTACGTTTTTCTGAATTTGAGTGTTGTCTTGTGATTAAAACGTTTCAAATGTTCTCCCATATATAAAACATCAAAACATTTCTATCTTCAAATTATTTCTTGCTATTTTATTAGTCAATTTTCAAAGACAAAGCAAAAATTAAAAAAAAAAAGTTAAAAGTAGAAGTAATTAGAATCATAGAATCATTAAGGTTGGAGAAGACCTCTAAGATCAAGTCCAACCTTTGACTGGACACCACCTTGTCAACTAAACCATAGCACTATGTGCCACGTTCAGTCATTTCTTGAACACTTCCAAGGATGGTGACTTGACTGCTTCCCTTTAGCAAGCCATTCCAGTGTTTAACCATCCTTTCAGTGGAAAAGTTCTTTCTGGTGTCCTACCTGAACCTCCTGTGGCACAGTAAAACCTCCCCTGGTGTTGTAATTAGAAGTAATAAACTTTGTCTGGTGATCTTTCATTCTGTTGTGTTAGATTTATTAATTTATTTTATTTAAAATTAGTTAGTAGGCTGAGAAGTATGAGTAGGTATTTAAGTACCAGTTCTTAACAATTCTGTACTGTTTTTTCAGAACATAATAAGTTGACAATATCTTGGAAGTTTCTAACCAAAAACATTTTAAGATTGTTAACTTTAAGCACATTGTAGTCCAGGTTCAATTTCATAGGTAATTGATTTTGATATTTTAAGTTGAAATCTTGTTCCTCAAAGCTCTTATATTGTAGTATGTTTTAAAATTTTTTTTTGCGTGTTTCTATCTCAAAGTCAAAAGGAGCCCTTCCTAAAATTTGCTTTCTTTGCCTGGTACAATTTTTTTGTGCCACAATTCATAGTATTGTTGGACAATTTAAAAAGAGATTCATAATTTTAAACAAGCCTGTCATCCACTTCCTCCCCTTTTTTAGTTTTGGGGTTTCTTTGGTGGGTTTTGTTGTTGTTGTTGTTGCTTGATCATTAATATGAGTGACTGCTTAGACTGCTCAAATTATAGTTCATTAATATTCATATGGTCTAAATGTCTTGCATAATAATGTCATAATCCAGGTTTAAATTCTGGATAGATGTCAGTGAAAGCTAGTACAAGATTCAGCCTGTGTGTTGGACTGCATGCTGTCAGTGTAATGGAATCACTGTATTAGTTTTATGTGTGATTATTCTGCTTGAGCCTGTGTATTCATAAAATAGTGTATTTAAACACTTGTTTGGATCAGAGAGGTTTACCTCCCAGATAAGAGTCTGAATGCCCCCAAATTGTATTCGAATGAAGCTAGATGTTTGTAATTTGAAAACTTGTACTAAAACATAAATTTCAGCTTCAACAGTTTCCTGGTGTCACTTAGTGGAGCTTTGAACAAGTTAAGACAACAAAATAATTTTGAAGAGAAATATTTTTGAAGAAACTAGTACTGGATATTCCATTATTTTTCAACTACTTCTGAATTCACGTTTTTCATTTTTGTGGCAACTTTTAGAGTAGCTTATTGGCGTAGTTATGCCCTTCAATGTGCATTGTGGTGCATATGTTGCATTCAGTAATAGTGATTTGGTATAATTTTATTTACATTACAAACTGTAATGTATATTACAGCTGTAATTTGATATACATTACAGATATATTCAGTTAAAATGCAGTTCCACTGTTCAAACTCGTTTATTTCTTTGTTCACAATAACCTGGAAGTGACTAGAAAATGATTTAAATCCCGGCCTGAGAATGTGTTACCACCACTACACCAGCTGTTGTGTCAATCAGAATGCCAGTTACACAATCAGAACTGTGTAAACGCCGATGGGTATGAACTGCACCAAACACTTGTTATTGCTTGTGTGGCTGATTGTGCTCACCTGCTGACTGCTGAGAGAACAAGGATCTCTAGGAAGATGGTGTAATTTAAGGAAATGTAAACAACGTTCCTAGAAAATAGCATTCTGCTTCCTCTTCCCTTAGGAGGGAGAATTGCTAACTGTGACATGTGTCTGCATGTGTCTGTAAACATTGAAGAGTGTCCCTTATATCAATTAATTAGTGTTTAGTACAACTGATTCTGTCTTATCTACTCTTACAGGAATTCCCTATAAACAGCTGACTGTAGGTGTCCCCAAGGAGATATTTGAGAATGAGAAGAGAGTGGCTCTGTCACCGGCTGGAGTTCAAGCCTTGATTAAGCAAGGCTTCAATGTTGTGGTGGAGTCTGGTGCTGGAGAAGCTTCCAAATTTTCTGATGACCATTACAGAGAAGTTGGAGCAAAGATCCAGGGGACCAAGGAAGTCCTGGCTTCTGATTTGATTGTGAAAGTAATTGCTTTATTAGTATATTTCCTATTACATTGTTTTTGGAGAAATGTATAGGTATTTTTTTCTGATAATCTGTGGGAAGTTCAGTAAAAAAGGTCCTTTAAATTAGTGTTTTTCATTTGGAGTTCTGATTCAAGTTTTGCATTTTTTAATAGCTCAGGTTTGCACCTACACTAAAAAAATAGTGTTGAAAAAAATGTGGATAATTTCTTAGCAAGTTTTTAACTATCTACGAGTTGTGTTTTCTATAGTGAGGTAGACTTATTCTGGAATCTAATCAGATGAGATCCCTGCTCTATGAAATCTTTTATCCAAAATTGTTAACATATAACTCTAGTTACTCGTTAAATAGAGTGGTATGGGATTTTGAAAATATGATTCCGTAACTTTTCTCAATTTCACAGCAAGTGTGTGTATTAAGAATTTCAGAAAAGAGCTAAAAGCAATCTTACTTGAGAGGTCTTAGGTTGTACAGAGTCCTGAAGGAAGAAAAAAGGAAAAAGACCTTTACCTTATTGAGACTTCCTTCTCTGTGAGCTGCTTTGTGAACAACCCTTTTAAGTAGGTTTCTCTTTGGAGAAAAGTGAGAAACTCAGAAGTGAATATAGATGAAGGTCAGTGTCTGCTGGACGTCTGGCATGAAATGCCCTCTGTGTAGTCATGCATTACAACCTAATTAGTTGTTCTTAGTCTGTAGAGCTTAATTGTCATATCTGTTGAGTACTCATTTTGCTTAAAAATGGTGGGTTTGAGGGCAGCTGTCTCTTACAAAAGCAAGCAACTGCTAGTTAAAATCATCAGGTCTTTCTGAAGGTGCTGACAATTTTTGCCCTGTCACCAATACACTTAGAGGCAGTTCCATGATGTGGACTGCAGCTGAGAAGTGCAGTTTATGTTGTGTAAATAGCCTTTGATATACTTTCTTCCTTTTGTACTTTTTGGGTGGGAATGGACAGATTGCAACCTGGGAGAAAGGAAGTGGAGTGTGTTCTGATTTCTGTCCTCTGATTAACTTGGAAACTTCTGTCTTTTTCAGGTGAGAGCACCTATATATAACTCATCTCTAGGTGTACATGAGGCAGATCTTTTCAAGACAGCAGCAACCTTGATTAGTTTTATCTATCCAGCACAAAATCCAGACCTCCTGAAAAAACTTGCAGAAAAAAAAGCTACTGTCTTGGCTATGGATCAGGTTCCACGGGTCACCATTGCTCAGGGATATGATGCACTTAGCTCAATGGCCAACATTGCTGGGTATGATTTTTATTTTGGCTTCACTAAGTACAGCTGGATTAAAACCATGTGTCTTAGTATTAGTTATATCTATAAAATGATTCTACATCCCTATTTTCATGCAGAGCTGTTTCAACCAGGGTGGTGTTCAATTATGGTTAGCTTTGCAGCAGATCAGAGCAATGCATTTAAAATAAAACTGAACACAATTCTTCTAATGCCTTGACTGTTTTTTCTAGTACCTTTTGCTCTGAACTAGGTTATCTTGACAGATTGTCTTGAGGATCTGGTGTTGTTAGGAGCTAACTAACCCAAACAACACTCAGTGTGAATGCAGTTGCCAAGGCAGTTACAAACAAAAGGTCAAATAATGTCAGACCATCTCCATGCTTTGCAACTAGCATTTTAGATATTGCAGTGAATTCAAATGCTGTTGTACAACATTTCTTTTATTGGCTTTTTTTTTTATAATTTACTGGTTTTTTGACTTTTTTTTAGATGGTGTCTGAGGCATAATAAACACAAACAGTGTACATCCATCCACATGTTAGCTTATTCCTTGTGTTTTCATTAGGTGTAATTGTACTAAAATACAGAAATTCATAATGTATTTGAAGGTATAAAATTTACAAGGTGTGTTTCAAATTTGAGATAATTTTATGGTATACAGATCTCTCTGCTAGAGATAAGAGAAAGAGTGGAATGGGACTGTTGAACCACAACATTAGTAAAAATGCAAGAAAATATGCCCGGTTGTTAAGAGAAGACAAAGTTACACATTAATCTTTATTTTCAGGTAGCTCTGCTGGTGTTAACTTGGTGTCCAGCTGCTGATTCTTGGATGAGGCAAATGAAGTAGCAAGGTTAAGGAATTTGCCCTAAGCCATATAGCTCTGTGAGGTTTGGGTTGGAGTGCCTTTCTTGAATGTGCCCTTGCTGGCCTAAGTGAGCCAGCTGCAGAGTTTTGCAATTACTTGTTCATGCTCCCTTCCACAGCCTCAGGTTACAGATATGGAAGGTAGTTTTAAGGACCACAGAGTTAACTTTTGGCAAGTTAGGCTTTTATTTTTCTGGTAAAATTTTATTTGTGAGAGTGAATAGTTGTAGACATTCGGTATACTTCAGACCAAAAATTATGTCTGAAAATGCAAAAAAAAAGGCAAGAAATATGAACAAAGATATTAAGGTTGTATAGAATGATAAAATACTAAGCTTACTTTATCCTACACATGCTCTGGTCAAATGTTCATCTTTTAGATTGATGTAATAAGTGGAATTTTATCTGAGAAGACACTGATATGTATTCATCCTTGATTGACAGTTACAAGGCTGTGGTCCTGGCAGCAAATCACTTCGGTCGATTTTTCACAGGTCAAATCACAGCTGCTGGTAAAGTTCCTCCAGCAAAGGTATGTGCAATTAAACACATACTGTGGCAAAAGAATATGTGAATTTCTGAGCAGAGGTAGCTGTTGCTGAAACTGTGTTAAGTTTCTTTTTCCTGCCTTTGGACTGTTTCTAGAGACTTTCAAAATCATTTTAATTATTATGATACCACTTTTTGTTCACATCGGTTCTAGTTCTGTTTTGAGAATAATAGAATAATTTGAATTTTATTTAAGTTTGCTTAGTTTTAAACATCAGATTAGCTGTATGGGGTTGGATTTTTGGGTTTTTTTTCAATACAGGAAAAGGTAAGGAAGCAGTTAAGAAAATTCAGGGGTATTGGTAGCTCTGGTGCATTGATGAGTGCAATGGAAAGGTTTACTTGATTGGAATTACAGGTGGATTGGGTTGAAGAGAAATGAAAGTAGAATTAGGGAAGGAAAAAAGGAAGAGAAAACCTGTGTTTACTTAGATGTAACTATTCGATACAGAAGAAGAAAAATTGGCTCTTAGATACATGTAATTGGGAGTTACAGTTTTTAAACTGTTGGATGTATGGGGCAACTCTGCCAAAGTAAATTTGGTTTTGTCCTAAGGTATCTTGTTTAAATGGCTGGTTAATGAGATTTATCATTCCAGGTACTGATCATTGGAGGAGGGGTTGCTGGCCTGGCTTCTGCAGGAGCAGCAAAATCCATGGGTGCAGTGGTTCGTGGATTTGATACGAGGTAAGGGTGTAAAATTTTTAATATCAATGTGAAATTAGTTTAAGATTAAGTTGTTTGTGGCTATATTAAAGTGAAATAATTTGTACTGCAATGAGTCATAATTCACTTCCTACCATTTTTATGCCATCATTAGTCCTTTATTTTTTATTAATTTTAAAATCTAAAACTTTTACATTTTCATTTTAATTCTCTTCTGAAGCATTCTAGATACTTTTATCTTGAGATGCAAGAACATTTCTGTTTAATTCTCTGCATGTTGTCACTGTTCACCTAACACTGAAATTTAGTCCCATTATTTAATATGATGTCATATGATGCAAAATAAATTACAGAATATTAACGAGCCACAAAAACTCTAACTCCTAATTACACGTATCTAAGAGCCAATTCTTCTGTAGCTAATACTTTATCTAAGTAAACACAGGTTTTCTCTTTATCTTCCTTTTTTCTTTCCCTAATTCTACTTACATTTCTCTTCAACCCAATCCACCTGTAAGTCCAGTCAAGTAAACCTTTCCATTGCACTCATCAATGCACCAGAACTACCAATACCCCTGAATTTTCTTAACTGCTTCCTTACCTTCTCCTGTTTTGAAAAACACCCTCACCCCTGGCAATTTTCCCTGTGAAAATAAGACTTATTAGTACTTCCCATCTCACAGTTAAAGGACAAGGTCAGAGATTCTGGGCTTATCTCCCATTTTAGGCACCTTAGTTTGGGCTTCAGATTTACCAAGTCATGACAACAGAAATGCATAAGAGAAGTAATCAGCAAAGCCTCAGCTTTGAGGCTTTTCTTGGAGCAACTGTGCTGACTATACAGGAAACTATAGGCTGCCTTCATTCCTTATTCAAGCCTGTCTAGAACCTAAATTTATCAATGCAAATATTTTTTTCACTGAATACAGAAAGCTTAGGACATTCATTATGGTCTCTTTAATACTAGAATAAATTTTACATCTCTTGTCTGAAGATTGCTACTAAAACCACGGGTAAAATAATGATGTATTTTTAAAGTAGTGGTTTTTCTCTCACCTACAATTTTCTTTTTCTAGAGCTGCAGCCTTGGAGCAGTTCAAATCTCTTGGTGCAGAGCCTTTGGAAGTAGACTTAAAGGAATCTGGAGAGGGACAAGGTGGTTATGCTAAAGAAATGTCCAAGGAATTTATTGAAGCTGAAATGAAACTGTTTGCCAAACAATGCCAGGATGTTGACATTATCATCACTACAGCACTTATTCCGGGTATGTTTTATGTGAAAAATACTGTAATTTCTGGGCAAGTTCTCATATTTTGAAGTTGCATCAGCATGGAAACAGAGGGGTTAGTGAACTATGTCTCTGTGAGCATGTACCTTTATACTTCTGTGATAAAGGTCTGGTTTTAAAGTGTCCTTTTTTTTAAAACAACTTTTGTTTCATAGACTATCAGTATGACTCAAGTACCATCATGTTTTTCTTACTAAAAAAGGAATAGATAGTAATAAAAGTAAGAGTATATAATTCTCTTGCATATCTATTGCATCACTGCTACTTCTGCTATACAACTTGTACACTGGAACAAGTCTTATTGAAATGGTGCTGTCCTTTGGAATTGAAACAGCAAGGAAGAGCTTAGATTTTAGTGCTTTGTGTTGCACAATATCTTGTTTTTTAATAACTTGCAATGTGGTGGGGTGTTTTTTGTTATGACTAGAGTTGTAGGATTGGATACGAAGAGTGTCAGTTTGCTGGCAGAATTGGACTTACCTTTGGTAGACTCTGCATAACTTTCTTGTATGCTTTTGGAGCAGGACGTTCTAGCACCTCTTCTGTCTTTTTGAAAAAAAAACCCAACAAAACCTTTTGTGTTTTTTTTATCCTAGGTACCGATTACTAGAAAATTTTGCTTACAAAATTAAAACATAAATATATATATATAGGAAAGAGAATAAGTCATCTCCTAGGCTCAACAGATAGAAAGCTGTATTTTGTGTTTAATTTGCTATGCCTTGTTTTGTCAGGCAAAAAAGCTCCAATATTGTTTAAGAAAGATATGATTGAATCAATGAAGGAAGGTTCAGTTGTTGTGGATTTAGCTGCAGAAGCAGGGGGAAATATTGAGACTACAAAGCCTGGAGAAATGTATGTTCACAAGGTGAGCGTTTTAATCTGCAGCTCATTCCCAGTTTACCTGAACTTCCACTGTGTTTTGTGAACTGTATGCTGAAAATGAACATCTGAATTTTCTATAGTCTTTCAGCTGCTTTGGGCTGAAGTAATCCTTTAGATTTGCATTTGGTCACTATTTATATGCATCAATTTGAATATTTTTAAAGAAACTAACACTTTTGCATAGTTTTAATTTGGTGGTTAATGGATATAACAATTAATAGTGGAATTCTTGCTAGTTAAACTTCCAAGTCGAGTGTTTGTCTCTTCTGAGTTGAAGGTGGGATTTGATATCTATTTCTTGGTCTATCTAAAAAAACACATCAGTAGCAATAGGTTCTTTGACTTGCTTATAACCTCCCATGACTGGAGGTTAACACTCCCTGTCATACGTAAAGCTAAGCAGGTTCATACTCTCAGTGTTTACTTCAGTGCAAAGTCTCTGGTTTACTCAGTTGTATTTCAGTTTCAGGAGGATGCTGGCTTTGCATGTCTTTATCTTCAGCAACATGAGTCGCCCACAGAATAGCCAAAGCACTTGAAAGCCAAAGTAGATGTAGCATAAGTTGGTCAGGACTGAACTACTTGGGTTTTGCTCCAGTGTTCATTTGCTCACTTGAGAACTTGTCTTTCTGCTTTTTAGGTTTTGTTTTTTGTACTTACGGGAAGCCTGCTAACAATTACAGAAATATGGGTGATGAGATTTATAATAGCAGATCTCCTAGGCTGTAATTTGGTAATGCAAGCATATAATACCTTTATTTGGGAACCTTGTAGGACCCTGCTGCCATGGTTGCCATTGACATAAGCAGAATTCTGTTTGTATATATCAAAGAATCACATGTTGCATTTGTCTTTGTGGCTTTCTAGGGCTTTTGATGTCATTTCCTAAAACCTGAAAATAGAGAATGAAGAAGAGAAGTGAGCAGATCGTTGCATGAAAAGTTTATAGGGAACATTTTAAGTCAGAGGAGAATTACCACTGGATTTAGTGTATTGGCTCTGCTATGGAAAATAGCAGTGGTGCAGAACTATTAGGATTGTGCCAGAGCATTGCATTAAGAAGCCAGAGTTGTGGAGGCATGCATGGATCTTTGTTGTAAGTTATGGAAGCAGTGTTTTAATGCAAGCCTACTTTTTGTAGAGTGTATGCCAGCCTCAGCTTCCCATTCCTTCCGAAACCCTGTTATCCTCTAGTTCTCATTAGTTCTTTAAGCAGGGAAGATATATTAGGTAACATTTTTACATACACAGGAACTTAGGCATATTACTTGCACAGCTCTGAGGAAGCTCCCTTCACTCCACTGGCTTACAGAAAGTTGTTTGCCTTCCAGAAAAACTGAGAAGATGCCAAGCATTAGGCAAATGCATATCTTACCTGGTTGCTTAAAGAAATTAGGTTCTGAGAGAATGTAGTATTTGGAGAAGACCAGCTCTTGAACCAGTATGTCTTCTTCTTTGTGAAGTCTTTGCTAATAGAATTTAAGGTGTTGGATTTGATCGTGTTGGATTCTGTAGCTGTTATGAGGGATCTGTCCCTAACTTAGTAGTGTCAGAGCTCCAGGTAGCCAATATAGTTGGGGTTATAAACACAGATAAGTGAAACAGTTTGGATGTATATTTCCAGAAGGATATACTGGAAGAGATTATGCTTTTTCAAAGATGGTACAAATCCTTCTTATTTTACTTGGATTTTTTTTTTTTTCAGGGTGTTACACACATTGGCTACACAGATCTGCCTAGCAGAATGTCAACTCAGGCCAGTACCCTGTATTCTAATAATATTATCAAACTTCTAAAGGCTATTAGTCCTGACAAAGAGAACTTCTACTTTGATCCAAAAGATAACTTTGACTATGGGACTCTGGATCATGTTATTAGAGGAACTGTAGTAATGAAGGTAAGCCAGTAAATACTCTCTTCTTACTTTGTGAGTACAGACCTAACATTTATCATTTCTCTCTCTTCAAAATGTGGTCAGAAATACTGCATGTGAAGAGACTCCAGAGGTGACTTGGTGGAGCATGTGGGTAATTGTGTGTTTATTCAGCTGAAAATTCCTCTGTCTTTTTTTAGTCTTGTCTTCGTGTCAAGGTTAAACTTAATGTGTTTACTAATGAAAATTAGGAAAAAGATAAAGTATGCATGTTTCATGTGACAAAAACATAGCTACTTAGTATGTATTTGAGGCTTTACCAGACCAAAACATTTCTCCAGAAAAACATTCTTCCTTTTTAAAACATAAGTGTTTCTTTTAATAGTAAGAAAAAAAGATAGTGAAACTAGAGTATGCAAAATACTTAAAGCTTTATCAGAAAATAATAAAATAAAAACTCAGCGCATGGATTTCAACTTTTCCAGACCACTGAAGTGATGTGTATAGCTCAGTGCTGAAGCTCCACAGAGGCCTGAAGAATAACAAGAAATGTGGGATTATCATCCTTGGTTCCTATCTGAGGTCTGGAAAGGCTGTGATTACAGTTCACATTTGTAGTAGATTTTGTTATTTCCAAGACTTTGTTCTATTGTGCATAAATGTTTTTCACTTAAGGAACTTCATCACTTTGCTTTTCTCTTGTTTCTGTTCTGGAGCCTTGTGCTGTGTCTTTGCCAGGTGCTCTTGGACGTTAATATCAGATCTTGTCTGAAGAGTGTGTAAACCAGTATGATTAACTTGATCGTGCCTTGGTAACTTCTGTTGTTGCAGAAAAGGAGCCTGTTCCTGGGCATGGCTGTAGGATGTTAGCACTTGCCTGAATTGCAGGATTAAGGGGAAAAGGCTTCTCTAAGTACTAAGCATCTGCCATATTAGGCATAACTGTAAATATTTCTTGTCAGGATGGCAAAGTGATTTTCCCAGCACCTCCACCAAATAACGTTCCTCAAGGAGTGCCAGAGAAGCAGAAGACTGTAGCAGAGCTGGAAGCAGAAAAAGCAGCTACTATTACACCTTTTAGAAAAACCATGACTACTGCATCTGTATACACAGCAGGTAGGCAACTTCCATAGCTGGAAAATCACTATAGAGTGCTTCTCATTTGGTTAATACTTTTGAATGACCATCATCTAGCTCATTCAATTGAATAACTGTTTGGGAGAACAGTTGACTGGCTGGTGTATCCTGGTGCAAGGTCAGTGTATAGTGTAAGACTTGCTTGAGTGGGAGAGTAAAACTTCTGAAGTTTTACCAAAAGTATTGACATTTCACTAAGTGCTGATTCATTGTCTGTCCACATATATATACTTGGCTCCACTTAAATATTAGTAAAATGCGTAAAATTCTGAAGGACTCCTGCTGTGTTTTGCAGCAGAATCAGTTCAATGTCTTTGCTTTCTTCAGATTTTACTGTATTGTGTGAGACATAAATGACCTCAGTCTACTGAAGTATTGGAAATAGGACATTTGCTTTGAAAAAAGTATTGGCTCTTAATTTCATTTTTACTCTCAGTGCATCAGAACTTCTGCATGAAATAATTAATGAATTCAGTAGTCTTAATTTTAATCCCAGTTCTTCATACATATGTTTTGATATGTCCAAGTGATATCTCAACATAATTGTGACTTCTACATTTTTTCCATAGGAGAGGAGAATGACAGGATTCAATGTTGATGTAGAAACCTATCTTTGCTCCATTGTCTGCATGCGTAACAAATATGTGTGGATTATATTTATGGTTTTATCTTCTGTTACAAAAGAAACAACTTTGGAAGAACTTTCTGTATTTGTATCATTTGACAAAATGATCTCCCTGATTTTAAAACTAGTCCATGCAGAGAACTCCATTTTGCTTTTGTGTCAAGTACTAGGCCCCTGTTGTATACATTTTAAGAAGTCATTGAAAAGTTACAAGGTTTTCCTGTGCTTTCCTTCTAGGTTTAGCTGGTATGTTAGGGCTGGGCATTGTAGCACCTAATGCTGCTTTCACACAAATGGTGACAACGTTTGGCCTCTCTGGAATAGTAGGGTACCACACAGTGTGGGGTGTGACTCCTGCTCTGCACTCCCCACTCATGTCTGTGACTAATGCTATCTCAGGTAAGTGGCTGTCACACAGCTGCTTGTTTTCTTCTTGAAGTAGGCACAGCTCCCTTTACCTGATCTAGTAATGCTGTGCATATTTGAGTTTACTTTCATAAATAGCAAGGACTCCTGAAACATGGTGTTTCTGAGAGTATGATTTTTTAAAAACAAGGCAAATGTGATGCTGTATCCTTTTAATTTTGTAAATAATTTTTTACACTTTTTGCTTAAAAGTTTATTTTACTTGGAGTGCTGTTGTCTCTTTCCATAGACCACATCTTTCCTCCCATCTTTCCAAAAGACTGCCCTTAAAATAACTTACCTTTCCTAATTTTACATTCTTTTATTCATCTCCTCAAAGTACGTGTTTTGAGAGAGGGGGAGAAACAAAATCAATCCTTAAACACCCATAAGATTCATAATTCTTATAAATAAGATTTTATGTATCTATGTTTGTTATATGTGGCAGGTCACAAGTGAACTACTTTGTTAAAAGCAAGGTTTCTTTTATTGAATAAGTACTTGGCTAGCTCTGTGCTTGAACCACTGTTCTTCAAAACTACATTCATATACTATTTTTTTTTTTCCTTTTGAATCGTGTTTGTATGGTGGTAGTTTTCCTTTAAGTATTAATGGGTAAAGTAGGGGTCAAAATATGAGTTGGCTGGTATTTGCCCAGTAGTTGTAAGTAAACTTCTTATGGGTATAAAGCTTAAGGTTACACAGTAACCTTTTCCAATAACACTTTTTTCTCTTTTAAATAGGTCTGACTGCTGTTGGTGGGCTGGTACTTATGGGAGGACACTATCTCCCTGTAAACATTGCCCAAAGCCTAGCAGTGCTTTCAGCCTTTATATCTTCAGTCAATATTGCAGGTATGAATGTTAGGTTTTCTCCTAAGGAACTTCAAGTACTAGTGTAATTTTTAAATGTAATTTTTCTAGCTATTTAATTGTATAATTCCAGAAATACTAGTTTGAGAACAGAATCTGAGAGCATTTATCAATAAAAAGCCATCACTCCTCCAATTTTCACAGTAGTTATTGTAGGTATTTTGTGTATCCTGTGGAGTAACCTTTCTTAGGAAATATTTAAATGTGCATTTTCCTTTCATAGTATCTTTTGGGTGATGGTTATATACACTATATTTTCTTGTAAAACCCAAGAGGGTGGTTGTAGAGGATTTGTATTGATTTTTCTACTTGAAATGTATACTAGTGGCATGGAACAAAATTGAGTTTCCTTGAGCTTTAGAAGTCCCAGCTTCAATAAAATAAGCAAGAAAGTGAGCCATGTGACTTAGAAGTACTGCTTTTGCTAGAGTAAGTGAGGAAAAGAACACAGTCATAAACTAAGCTGTTTCATACAGTCATTGTAGACTATGGAGCCTGAGCAAGTCATCCTTTTCTTCTGAGTTTCTTCCAAAAGCTAAAAGAGACAGGAGGGTCTAACTCTGATTATACCTTTGTCCCTTGGTGGTTTTCTAGGTTACTAGCTTTATTGGTTGCTGAATTGTGTGGTAATATGATATTACTAAATATTGCTCTTATATCTTGGCACGTGCTTGATTTCAGATTTTATTTTTTTAAGATTGCTCCTTTACTTTGTCCAGGTGGCTTTTTAGTTACACAGAGAATGCTGGATATGTTCAAACGTCCCACAGACCCTCCTGAGTACAACTACTTGTACCTGCTTCCTGGTGGTGTATTTGTAGGAGGCTATGCAGCTGCTCTCAGTGGTGGCTATAACATTGAACAAGTAAGAAGATAACTTTATGGCTCTTAGTCTAGTGCTCAGTGTTGTGTTTCTTCATGCCTGTTCTTTTGAGGAGTAAATAAGAAATAATTCAAGGCCTTTCCCTCAGCTGCATGTTCCCACAAGGCCCATCTGAAGCTGATTAATTGTAAGCTTGGAGTCACATAGCTAACATACTTTAAAAGCTCTGTTGTTTGGTTTTGTGTTAACATAACACAGGGGTTTTTATTTGTTGGACTGTTTTCCTATTACAGTCTAAATAATACAGTAACTACAGAAATCTATCTTTAAGTGTTTCTGAAAGTTCAGCTTGTCATGACAGTTAAAAAAATGGGATCAGTTTTCTGCACAGCAGGATGTATAGGGATTTTACCTATAGCACCTTTTGTAGTAAACTGTTGTCTGCATTTGTTTGAATAGCAAGAAAAACCAATCTGTATTGTCTTGTACATTTGGAAAAAGTGAATCCAAACATACTGTTATGGCAGGGGCTTGTAATGTATTTGTGTTTTTTCAATTGTCTGGACAAATATAGTTCAGGTCATCTAAGTTTGTTTATACTTTTTGCAAACAACAGTATTAGAATGCCACAGAATCATTAATGTAGGAAAAGACCTTTAAGATCATCAAATCCAGCTATCAGCCTTGCACCACCACCATGGTCACCACTAGACCATGTCCTCAAGGACCGCATCCATAAGTTTTCTTGAACACTTCCAGGGGTGTGACTCCACTACTTCCCTGGGCAGCCTGTTCTAAAGTTCGGCCATGCTTTCCATGAAAGAAAAATGTCTTATAATGTCTAATATAACCTTCCACATGGGCAACTTGAAGCCATTTCCTCTTGTCCTCTCACTTGTTACCTGGGAGATGAGACCAATTCCCACCTGGCTAGAACGTCCTTTTGAGGGATTATAGAGGGTGTTAAAGTCTTCACTGAGCTTCCTTTTCTCCAGACTGAACACCCCCACCTCCTTCCTCATGAGACTTGTGCTCCAAATGCTTCACCAGCTCTGTTGTCCTTCTCTGGGCTTGTTCCAGTGTCTTTATTGGAGTTAGGCGTCCAAAACTGGACATAGGATTCAAGGTGTGGCCTCTTCAGTACTGACTACAGGGAAATGATAACAGTTCTATTCATGCTGGCCGCACTATTGCTGGGAGTTCACAACTGTCTAAACTATTTCTTAGTTCAAATTTGCCATAAACAAATTATGAAACTATTCCTATGATGAATAGAACCATTTAGCTTTAAGTTTGTGCTAAAGGAAAGGTTGCCTCTGAACTGATGAGGAAAATTGGTTTGGCTCTAGTTAATATTCATTCCACAGATAAAGATTATCAAGTGAGGGAAAAGCTGTATAGTCACATTTTAATTGGCCAAAACCATGTCCTGTATGACAGTTTATTGGATTCAGTTGAGAATTGTGAGTTAAACACATTCTGGAGAAATCCGCTCTTTTGTGTAATAATCAATAATTGTGTAGCAATGCAATTTGTCACTGCTTCATACTGATGATTTTCTTGTTTTAAAGGTGATGTATCTGGGCTCAGGACTGTGCTGTGTTGGTGCCCTGGCTGGTTTGTCTACCCAAGGAACAGCTCGACTTGGAAATGCTTTGGGTATGATTGGTGTTGCAGGAGGTTTAGCCGCAACTCTTGGAAGCCTTAATCCCTCACCTGAACTGTTGGCACAGATGTCAGGTGCAATGGCACTTGGTGGGACCATAGGTATGTGTATGATAAACTAATAATCTGTTCCATGCATGCATATATGCACCCTTTATGTACATAAAATACTGTATAGCTTGCAGGTGAATTGACTAACTGACAATTGTGGCTTGTGCAAAATTATTTTGCAAATGTGTGAACGAAATATCATAAATTTCAGGGCTTTTATTAATGCTTCAGAATGTGATAAAGAATGGGCTGACTGGTGGAAAAGCGGGAGCACATCATCTCTGATAGGGAAATTGTGTCCAGAGGTAAATGATCTTGCCCAGCTTCATACTTCTGTTCAGTTCCTGACTGGATACTGCCAAATTTCCTCTTTCACACTATGCCTGTGTCACAGAAAACAGTTAATTTCTCAATATTTAGTGAAGCTTCTTAGCACATGATATGCTTTAATCTTTCTATTTTTCATTATGTCCCTCGCACAAAATACACGTGCAGCCTTTAGTTCAATGCCATATCAGTTTCTAGTTGGAACAGGCTTGTGTATGTGTAATCATTGCACAGTGAACTATCCTGTACTAATTTCTAGCTGAACGGGTAGGCTGTGTTTTCTAAGACTTCTCTTCTGTCTTCAACTCTCAATAGGTCTGACAATCGCTAAACGCATCCAGATTACAGATCTGCCTCAGCTAGTAGCTGCTTTCCACAGTTTGGTTGGTTTGGCTGCTGTGCTCACCTGTGTAGCAGAGTACATGATTGAATATCCTCATTTTGCCACTGATCCTGCTGCAAACCTCACCAAGATTGTGGCATATCTTGGCACGTACATTGGTGGAGTGACTTTCAGTGGCTCTCTTGTTGCGTATGGAAAACTGCAAGGTGAGACCGGTTCAGAATTAAATATTTGTTAAAGGGTTTTTCTTCCCTCAGGATTTAGCTCTCCTTTCAGACTGTTGTGTAATTGCAAAGAAACACTTTATTTTGCACCAGGTAAAAGTTCATATGTTTAATTTTTACAAGTGTACTTTTTTGTTTCTAATTCTGTTTAATTTGGGTACAGCTTTTGTTACGAAAGGTTGCCTTCAGTGCTTGGGCATATTACTACTATTCATCGTGTCTAGAAATAGGTGCTGCTTTGGTGATAGACACTACCTGATGCTTTTTCTCAAATTGATTTTATTGAACTTTTATGATCACAACTTAGTATTTGTGAGCAGACATTTTAATTGAAACCCTCATATTGCTGGAATCAGTGAGCATTAGTAATACCTCTAGGATTTTGTTTTTAACACTTCATTGAGGTAGGCATCTTGCAGTACTGAGGCTGCCTCACTTTAAACCATTCGGTTCACTGTCTATTTACCTGCTGCTCAAACTCCACGCTCCATGCCTCTTCTGTTTTAGCAAATATGCTTTCTAAGTTAAATAATCACTAATTCCTAATTCTTATGCATGGGAAGATTAGTTTTTTGCATTTATTTTTGGTTTTGTAAGTACACAGCTTTTGAGAAGCTGAGGTAATACTTGTACTAAGAGTTTCAGGCTCGGAGCTTCCTGTTACTAATCCTGTTGTTAACTTTGCAATAGTTCCTTTGGGAAACACCTGTTTGCTTTCTTCAGTGTTTGTGAGACCAGCCGTTGAAGGAGAAAATATGACAAGGATGGAAAGCTGTCTTCTCTAATAATCTTTTGAAGGATTTGTCAGTAGTATGTATTTCTGATGTATCTCTGCTAAGTAGTTATTCATTTATTTCTTCTTGGTTGTTTTTTCTCTCTCCATTGTAACACCTCAGTGATTTGTGCGCATGTCCTCGGTGAACTTCACTGCCTGTTTGAGCCTGCTCTCCTATTTCTGTTTACTTTTTTTCTCCCTTGCATTTTCATATCATGATATGAAATATGAACCTTGTCTGTACTACTGAACTACTGATCCTGTGGTATGGAAAGGGGTAGTAAGTCACACACTTTGACACCATTGCCTGAGACCATCAGTTCATTCTTTCCCTTGAGTTCAGCTAAATTTAAGTGAGACACTGTTATTTCTGATGTAAGTAATTATTGGGAAATTTGCATTGTTTCAACCCTTTGTCATGTGGTTTGAGAAAAACCAAACCCTAGTATGAAATAAATGTGATGGTCTTTTTAAAAGGAATCACACAAATACTGAACCTCCTTTCCCCCTCAAGTTTCTGCAGATGTGGGAAGCTGTCAGAGTTTGGTGTGACTGAGGGTAGTTGTGAAATTAATGCATTTGAAAGCAGGAGTGTTTTGTACTTGGTGGTATCAGTGTAGTCATATTTTTTTAAGCACACAGTTATTGAGAGCTTGAGATAATCCTTGTGTAGAAGTTCTACCTAAAAGCTTTCTTTTACTGTGTGTCATATTCAACATTCAAAGACCTGGAGACAAAGTGAAAGGACTTTGTTGAAGGAAAAATAAAAAGGCTTTTCGAAAGGAAAAGAGATTTTTCTGACTATTCTGTAGCACTTCAGTGAAATTAGGAAGTAAACAGAGTTTAAACAAGAATATTTGAGAATCTAGAGGAAGTTTGAATGTATTGCAGTTCTGAGTCAGCAGAGGATCTCAGCTTCAACTAACTTGTTTTATCTTCTGCCCCTCCTTTTTTCTGTTTTTTAATTTTTCTTTTGCTGAGTTTTTCAGCCTTCTCTGAAGCTAAAAAACAGGCTTCCCTGAACACACATGCTCATGTCTGAAAATGGGTTTGATTGCAGGTATCCTGAATTCTGCACCTCTGCTCTTGCCTGGTCGACATGCATTGAATGCAGGATTGCTGGCTGCCAGCATTGGTGGGATGGTTCCCTACATGATTGATCCTTCTTACACAATGGGAATTACTTGCCTGGGTTCTGTGTCAGCACTCTCAGCTGTAATGGTAAGTTGAGGAATTGTAGAAAGTGAAACAAGTTACACAAGGACTTTATTCTCCAGTTTTGCAAGTCTCCTCTTTATATTTTACCATCCTGAGTCACAGTGGGCATGGGGCCTGCCTGTGTGGTGGCAGTAGCAAGTAGCAACTGACTTTTGTAGATCTAGCTGTAAACCAGAACTGTTCCAGAGAACTGGAATGCATTTTTTGTAATTACTTTTGCAGCTATTAATTAAGGAAGATTTTTATATGACAAAGTGGTATTTGAGAAGACTTTTTGGAAAATTAACCCCTAAAATACTTAAAAGAGCTCTGGATCTACAGATAATTGTGATAACTTCTTAAGATGACTTCCACGTGTAACTTCCCCCATTTGCTCACACCAGTGTTGCAAAATTTACCTTGAATATTGCAAAGACTGCTCAATATGAATGCCTTAATGGTATGGACGGTTTCATCGAGCTGGGAGGATAATTTTGCAAGTAAAAACATGTGTGGTTTTTACTTGCAAAATTATGGTGACATACCTTTCTGTGCTCTCTGAAAAGCCAGATTTGGTTAGTCCAATCCTCAGGCCACAGCCTGCGTACCCACAATTGAAAATACTTGAATAGGTTCTAAGTAACTTGATAGTGGCCTAGGAAGGTTGTGGATGCCCCATTCCTGGAAGTGTCCAAGACCAGGTTAGATGGGGCTCTGAGCAAACATCATTTAGTGGGTAACATTCCTGCCAAAGGCAGGGCAGTTGGAACTAGCTGATCTTTAAGGTCCCTTCCAACTCAAACCATTCTATGATTTTTTTTTTTTTTTCGGTGCTGCAGGCTGAGTGTCTTCTCTGGGTGTTCTCCTTAGTCATTGCTGACACTGAAGTATTTTCTTTCCTTCTCCAGGGTGTCACTTTAACAGCAGCTATTGGAGGTGCTGACATGCCTGTAGTTATTACTGTCCTGAACAGTTACTCTGGATGGGCTTTGTGTGCCGAGGGTTTTCTCCTGAACAACAACTTGCTGACCATTGTTGGTGCACTCATCGGCTCCTCTGGGGCCATCCTCTCTTACATCATGTGTGTGGTAAGAACTCAGCAGAAACTGTGCTTGTTTGCTGGTTAATGAAAAAACTTTTGAACCATGTTTTTTTAAGAAGATAAACCATTGGATCTCAAACTCTTAGATGTTTATAGACTAGAAGATTCTTGATTGAAACTGTTGGACTAGATGTCAGTAATTTTTCTTTGGTTTGGTGAGAGAGATATCTCAAAACTGAGAAAAGCTCTTGCATTGACTTAAGCGTTAAGAGTTTGAATCTGAGCTCAAAGAAGTATGATTACTTGTGGTCACCTATTTATTTTTTTTTAGTCGTACAGCTTCTGAAATGTGGTTAAATTTAAGCTAGATTTAACATGTAGCAGGAGATACTTTAAGTAGTGTGTTCATTTAAAAAGCTGTTGGTTTGCCAGTGATCTACAGTTTGGTTTTTGGAGTGTGAAGAAAGGTGTGCTCTTTTCTTCAGGGCAGCTCCCTTGGAGCACCACGGGGTGGCAGCAGGCTTGCACGAATTCAGTGGTGATGTGCCTGTGTGTCAGCAAGGTTGAGTTTCAACTTGGTGTGAGAGTTGTATTGCGTTATTAGTAATGACCTGCTTTTCTCTGGAACATTTGTATAAAAGTCTTATATTCGAAGATGGAGAGGCAATTGTTTAAAGAAAACTGTTTGCAGTGCAACAGCTGCCAACCTCATGTTCTGTTGTGTAGCTCTGCTTCATTTCTGTCCTTGTGCTCTTGTGTGATTGGTGCCACTGTTCTCCTGTCTGACGTTTTCCTCTGGTCAGCTCTGGCGATAACCTCCACTTCATCTCCACTCAATAGTATTATTTTAACCATGGTAGGAATGTTCAGTATCATTCTTTTTCATCATTCCTGAGGAAGAATTTCAAGAAAGCTTAAAAAGGTATTGTTGTGCAGCTACATGAAAGTGAGCTCAAATGGGCAATTCCAGGTATGAATTTCAAAGCATCTTGTTCTTTCTTGAACGTTTTCTGTCCCTTTATCGAAAGGAAATCTAATTATGTAGCTGATATATTTAGTTGTATACGTTCAGGAATTTTGTCAATATCAGTGGAAAAATAGTGCTTATGGGTAACACAGATGTGAAAACTCTATTCCTTAGAAATTGAATTCCTGTAAACGTTAGGGAAAATGTGAACTGTTTGGCATGTACTTACCAGTAATCTATCTATGCCTTCATTTTTCTTTTACTGTCTTCTTCCTTTCTTAATATTGCTCACCTCTCTTAGCACTCACAAGAGAGTTTTGAAATACTTACAGAGTTGATTGGAGGAACCCAGGTAAATAGGAAGCCTGGGGGAGTAGTTAGCAATATAGTTAGGCAGTGACAGAGTGGCTTTCCTCTACGTTTCTCAGATTACTGGAAGTTTAGTTTTTGAGGTAGTGTCTAGAAATCTTGTGCTGCTTTGTATAAGCTTAGACAACTGAAGTACATCAACCAGTAAAATGAAAATTATTTTGTATGATTTCTACAGAAAAAGCAGAATAACATGCTCTAAGTCCAGAATTTTTCTTTTCTGCTTTATTTCCTTTAGTGGAAATCATTACTTTTAAAAGCATTGTAAGTCAAAGGATTCAGTATCTTTGTCTTGAACCTGCATTTCAGGAGACAGAAATCTTCAAAAGTTCCAATAAATTCTGTTTTTGGTGTTTCAACCTGTGCTAATGAAGCAACACTTTTTCCTTCCCCTCTTTTTTGTGTTTTTTTTTTTTTTTTTTTTTTTTTTTTTTTTGGTTTGATTTGGTTCCCTCCCCCCCTTACTCTTTTGTATGGTTTCTGTCAAAACCAGTGTATTTATGGATAATTACCTAGTACAGGTAAAAAGATATTTGTGGAAAGAACTTAATAGCTGAAACCTTACTTTTACAACACTTTTCAATTAATTTTAGTGATAAAACTGTTGTTTAATCATCCAAAGGCAGTCTAGCCAATGTCTTAAAGCTTTTGTTGATAACTAAGGTAAGGACAGAAAATTTAACTTCAAAAAGCTAAGGCATGTACTGTTTGCTCATCCTGTGAATTGTGACTCTTCTAAGACACCAACATATCTTCTTCAGAACATTTGATTATTAGCATGTCCTTGTCCCTCCTTTTTTTCCCCAGAGGGAATAATTGGTGATGGCAATTCTGGTATTAGATCATTATGGGATGCAGAGGAAACTTAAGGTTGAAGAGGAAGCATTAACTGGGTTGATGAAACACAGCAAGAGAGGTGACAAACTGTATTGGTCTTACGAATTGTATGCTGGCCACTCATGTATTAGCAATGTTTTTTCTGTGGGTACAGTGGAAACACTTATAGTTCTCAGGGTTCAGGCATTTGATTTTCTCTGGACTGTAAGCTCCTCACCATTGTTACTTGTCTATGCACAGCACAGTGGGCTTTTTGCCAGTTGTTGGATTATCAGTGAGTGATGAAGCCTGCACTTCATACCTCTGTATTTGTGGTCTGTGGTGGTAAAGAGGTTGGAACAGGCTACAGAAGAGTTTTCATGCTGTCCTAGCTATGTTGGTTAACCATTGCTTGATAAAGCCTTGACTCTTCTGTGCCTTTTGCATTTTTTCTTGGAAGGGAAGTTCTACTTGGCTCTTTGCAGTGGAACCAGGCAAGAGTGCTTCAATCTCATACTTGCTTTTAGCGTATTCTTAAATTTCAAATAATATTTTAATATTTTGTCTTCTTTTTTTCCCTTTGACTTGGTCTAACTGATGTCTTTTGGTTTAGATATGTGTATAAAGTGCTCTGCTTCTTGTAAGCTTGGCATATGCAACATCTGAAGAGGTACCTGACAGAACTGCTGTAATGTTGAGATAGATGCCAAAGACAGTGTGTTCTTTGGGCATGAGAACTATTGTGTGCTGCAGACAGTAAAAGATGTTGATTTCACTGTGTTTGTGTGCTTCCCTTGTGTGTAAGTGATGACTTATCAGGAAAAACAAAATTTCTGACATCATTGTTCTGCTTATTTGCTAGATGATAAATTTCAAAAATAATCTTCTGAGGCTGTAGCAAAAAACTTGTGGAACTGCATGATTTGAAGTATCAGTGGAGACTGGACATCTGGAAGCACAATTTTGTGGGGGTGATTCCTCCCACTTATATGTGTGTCTCTCCAGATCCATTCCTAAATTTTGTCGTGGTTTCTCAGCTAGTACAGAAGGTATATGACTCATATGTGTAATAAAAGAAGCATTTTATCCACTTCCTTTTCTGCTTCTAAAGTTTTTTTTTTCCCTATAGTTAAAAGTTTTGCCTATTTCCAGTTATTGACAGATATTGCTTTGGGACCACAGTCACAAGTAGATGTGCCAAAGAGAGCATTAGCCAAAGGCTTTTCCTGGCTCTGTGTCTGATGGAGCCAGATTTTCAGGGTGTGTTCTTCTCTTAAACCTTCTAGTTAAAAATCTCTTGTTTTCCTTTGGTGGTCAGCCAGTAAGTTAGTGGCCCCTTTCAGTTCTTTACAATGTGGCTGGTTTTGTGTGGCTGATTAGCTCCTTTTGTGTTTTCCTGTCTTGTTGCTCTAGGAGTTTTGCTCCAGTAGTACCTGTAATAGCTTTGCATTCCATGATGTCATGGAGCAGTGCTGTGCTTACATCTTGAATTGATTAAAAACTATGGAAAGTATCTTGCAAAAATGCATGTGCATGTATAAACCACTGAAAAAAAAAATTAGAAGTTCTGTCATCCAACATGCATTCTTTCATATTCCTCCCTTTTAAGAACAAAAAAAGACCAATACTTGCTATTTGTGCAGTTTTGTTCTATATTTTGGAGAAATATTGGTGCTTTCCCCTACATGTGTAATGTAATGTGTTCAGAGCTGATGTTTGGTGATTGCTGTAGTAAACTGTTTTAAAGATCAGAAAACTTTCTCAGAAGTTTTCTTTGTGGACTCTCACCTTCATTTTTGTATTTCCTCTTTATATGATCAAAACCATCCTGTCTTTCAGGCTATGAACCGTTCCCTTGCAAATGTGATTCTTGGGGGCTATGGCACTGCATCCACAGCTGGTGGAAAACCCATGGAAATTACTGGGACTCACACAGAAATCAATGTGGACAATGCAGTTGAAATGATAAAAGAAGCCAATAGTATTATTATTACTCCAGGTAAGACTCTCTTAAGTTATACAGGAAGATGTTTAGAGGATGTAATTTAAAAAAAAAGAAGACTCCAATCATAAAAAAACACAAAACAAGCCTAGAAAAAGGTAGCTTGAGGTTACAGCATGGCAGCATATCAAATGTTGACTGGGTCCATGTGATTTATTTTAGTTCTCTGGTCAGTTATCATTTCCCTGTGCAGAGATGTGTGCCACTTCATTTTTCTTTGTGCATGTGTCTTCAAAGTTTGTTGTTTTTATTTGCATTTTAAATTCTTCAGAACAAAGACTATCTTTTGTAAATTAAGCTTACACCACAACAGCTGTACACAAAATTAACTGAATTTCCAAGCACAACTACAGTACCAGTGGTCCTAACATATCAGTCTGTTAAATCCTGAAAGCAGGATTTTGTTTACACTTCTCAGGCACTTGCTCAATTCTGCATTGGTTTATGAAAAAAAAGGCCAAAAACCCCATCCAAAATGTAGTTAATATAAATACTGTAATTAAAGTAAAAAAACTCAACCTGAAAACCAAAACCTGAGTTGTCTGAACCAATTCTGTTGGCTGTTCACGTTGTTCAGTAGCACGTTCCCTGAAAGGAAAATTCAGGTAGGGAACAGTTCAAGACTTCTCCTTCAACTGAATGGCATGACTATCATATTAAACTCATTTTAGCACTGCAGTGTGAGGAATGCTAAAATACAAAGTCATCTATCATTTTGCTTCAACTTTAATGAGACCATCAGTGAGGGAGGGTTCTAATTTGGGAAGCTACCTTTGTTTCTAATGAAGCTTGCAATCATCTTCAAGGAGTTTGCCTCTTTCTCCTGTGGTCAAACCTTGAGGATACCATTAATATTATACGCTTTTTATTTTTCTCCTGGGTATAGTTGCTCTGATGAATTAGCTCAGACAGACTGAAAAGATTATTTGCTGCTAAAAGCCATATCCAGCTACTAGATTTGCATTATGCAGATTGAAATTCTGTTGAGGATAATGGTTGTGAGGTAACCTGGCAATTGCCCTTTTATCAATTTTTCAAAAAATGTCTGAAACATCCTCTTTTTATAGAGAAAGGAACATATCTTTTAGTGAAGGTGAAATAAGTGCTTTTGTAATTTGACTGATCAAATCACTGCACTATAAGTGGTCAGAAGATCAAAAAAGAGATTAATTACAGTGGTCAGGCTAGGAATATATGAGAATCTAATTAGTGGCTTTTCTATTTCTTTCACTTTTTTCATTATGAGAGCTTACCTTTGTGTGGAAGGTACACTTACTTTCTGCAACTAGTCTTCCTTTCTGCACTAAAACAGAAAAATATGTTAAAATTTTGAAATTCTTTCAGGTTATGGTTTATGTGCAGCAAAAGCTCAGTATCCAATTGCTGATCTGGTCAAGATGTTGAGAGAACAAGGGAAAAATGTCAGGTAAGTGCATTCCTTGATTAAAAGTATTACAGGTAGTTTGCAGGTAGTTTGGTTTGTTTTTTTCATTCCATTAAAACCTCTAAAAAGTCTTAGTTTTGGTTTAGCGTTTTTTCAGTATTGACAGAGGCACAGAATAGCAAAGTTAAGAAGATCTCTGGAGATTGTCCAGTTCATCCAGCCCCCTTGCTCAGACCAGAATCAACTGGAGAAGTTGCCTAGAATCTTTTTCAACTGGGTTTTGAATATCTTTTCTCCAGAGATGGAGACTGACAGCCTCTTTGGGCAGTTTCTTACCATGTTCGGTCATCCTTAGGGTAAAACTGTTGTTTTCTGTGTTGCAATGTGCAGCTGTTGCCTCTTGCCCATTCCCTGGATACCCCTGAGAAGAATCAGGGTCTATCCTTTTTACTGTCTTCCATCTGTATTTATACACAGTGATAAGATTCCCTTGGTCCTTCTCTTCTGCAGGCAGAAGAATCCCAGTATCGCCTCTTATGGCAGATAATCCAAACCATTAAGCAACTTAGACCTACACTTATAGGGTTCCTGTAAGATTTTGCTATTGCAGACAAGACTGCTATTAGAGTTCTTTGAGTATCTCATGAAAGGATTATGGGAGTGCAAATCTCCAGTCTTATGAATTTATTCTGCTAGAGTGCTGCTCCAAAAAGCAGAGATAATTCTTAGGTTGCCAGTATTGCCCTCAAGTCCTTTTCTCCTTCAGTTTTTCTGTAGACCTTATAGATTCTGAAAGTACTGGAAAGCAAACATTATGTCCATCTTACTGATTGTTTCAAATTTTGCTTGTTTTCTAATTATAATAACTTAATATTTTAAAATCAATCAAGGCTTAGTGTTCATTTCAAACAAGGTATTTTGGCAGATGCTGGTTAGCCAGACTCATTCTCTGATTTCCATATGTTTATTTCAATTAGATGGTGACTTCCTTTGGAATCAGTCCTCTAGTAATTAGCATTTCTTGGTTTTTGTTTTTCTCCTTCCCCTACTTTTCCAACCTTTTTAAAAAGTTGCATGTAAGCTTTTGCAGCATATTACAGCATTGTGTTGGATAGCAGCAGAGTTCTAGGGTTTAGCAGCAATAACTTATTAGTGTTTAACCAGGATTTTGCAATTTTGCATATAAAATTGCTGTAGGGATGTATTTTTTTTGTGCATACCTGAGAAATGAGTGTGTGTGGTGATGTATCTGCTTCCTGGAGCAGTCTTCACACCTTCTTTCTCCATGTTTAGCAACAGCTCTGTGTGTGTCCAGATCACATTAAAACATTTGAAGACGCCTTAGTTGTGCAACAAAAAACCCCTTTCATGGCTAATGTGATGACAGTCTTGTATACTTCTGGCTTTCCTTTCAGTGCTTCTGTGGGGGGTTAGCTTTTTTTTTTGACCAACCTTGGTGAAATAAAAAAAAAAATATTGTTTTTGCCTTTTATGTTGGCTTTGCAGGAGAGAAAAGTGAATGAGTCCTTGAAATAAATGGCTTACACTTGAAATGAGTCAATTTCAGGAAGGGATCACTGCAGTGGTTACCTAGTATTTTAATGAAATAAATGTGTATTTACAGTTTGTGGTAATTCAGGCCTTTCATCACTTTGCTGAGCTCCCATGGTGTTCATTGAGTGCAGCTGTTGTCCTCTGGTTTCAGTAGGCCTGGAGTGCCTCGGGACCCTAATGCACTCACCATCCAGATGTAGTGACACTCTCACACACACTCTGTGGAGCGCTGCCAGCATGGACACAGGATTGCATCAGTCTGTAATGCCCGTCGTGTGCCAAGAAAAATTGCGACTGTCATATGGTCTGGTTTTTTGCTTCATGGCTCACCACTGATCCAGAGAAGCTGTTGTTTTAATTTGCTTTGCCTATAGCCATAACATTCTCAGTGAAGGCCACAGATTATATAACATGATGTGTAACCTTTGACTAGGATTTAAATTTAGAAATACAGGAGAGATTTTGGAAACTCTAGACTGTTTTAGTTACTCAGTTGCATAGCTAACATCATCGCTCACTTGAGATGGTCTTGCAGCAGATCACATCTTTAATGCATTAGTAAAGTCACAGAGAAAGCTGGATATTACTGAGCCTTGAGTATAGCTTTCCCTTGTCATGGATGGATAAACAACAAAACTTTTAATCGGCTAAATCCCATAGCCCCCAGAATCTATTGGCCTTGGAGAGGAAATGGCTGTTCTACAACTGGTGTTGTATTTCTGCAAAGTTAGAAGTAAGTGAATTGTTGAAAGTTCTTGCCTTACTAAAGTTCATCAGCCACATGTTATGTTGTTTGTAGAACCCTGCATGGGAAATTCTGATTTTTTTTTCTATATAATAAAATTATATTCTGTAGTAATTTTGTATATAGAAACATAATTACAGTCTAAAACTGTATGTTCTCATATATGTAAGGGTTGTTGATGTTCTCATATGCACATCCAGTTAACTGTCCTGGTTTTTACCACAGTATGACTTTCCTAAGATATTTTCTATCAATTTGTTTGTTCTTCTGCATTGTAGGATATTCTTGATAAGAAAAATCCATTTTGGTTTGGAAAGACTCTTAAAATTGTGCTTCATGTAGACTTTTGAAATAATTACATAGTTAATAAGTTGATTTTCTGGGAATTCATAGTTGAGCGACATGCACATTGCCTCTTTAACAGCCTTTCAAAATAGTTGTTTGTAAGTTGTTCTGGTTTGAGGGGTTTTTTTAACCTTTTTATAAGCAGATATCTTGAAGAAGTTGGATTTCTGTTTTTGGATGCTGGAGAATGTAATTACTTTTGAGCACATGAAAACTAGAGTTGTCTACATTTTTGAAAATATGGTAGTATTGATTTAGTGTTGTACCTGTGTTTAAATTTTTTTTTATTGATACCTCAGTGGTTGAGCTCTAAACAAATGTGTTTAGTGTTCTGCTTTTTTCTTCACTCTTTAATTTCTTGAAGGTAAGAGAACGTGCATGAGTATCAGTTACACATTTATCTGCAAATTAATAAATCAGACTGATTATTTACAACTGTTTATGGTATCAGTTTAAAGCTATCATCTGTTACGGCTCTACAAGAAAATCTAAAATAATTTTAAAGGATGAGCTGTTAAGATGCTGTCCCAAGCAGCCTTGACACACTGCGTAGCTCACATGTGCAAGATGGAAATTACTGTCACTGATGAGCGGCAGCATAAGAGCAATGTGTGTTGGTGCAGGTTTCTGGGAAGATGACTTACACACAGCATGAAAACACAAAGTGTGTACCTGTGTGTCAGTTCTTCTTTTGTTGTAATCTACTTTAGTGTGTGGGTTCTGAATTATTCATGCTGCAGATGAAGGGACAGCTGGAGTCCAACAGTTCCGTTTAGCTCCAGTGCTTTATTGCTGCAGTTAGATCTTGCAAACCCTTCAGTGCCTGATGGCTTCTGCAAGGATGCAGCTGTAGCTGTGTGCTCCTGGGGGAGTATTGTAGGTGTGCTGTTGGTTCCATATGGGTCAGCTCACCTCTGGATGACCTTACTAGGTCAGTATGTGATGCTTTGTGGAAGCAGGCTCTTGTTTTTTGCTTGTTCTTGGGAAGGCTATTGCACACAGCTAAGATCCATCTGGATCTTGTCTCTGATGTCATAAGCCATAGGGGTTGGAAATAGGGAGCCAGTATCAGCCATCATTTAAGTATGTGTAATTTAGCTGTCTAACTCAATTTATATTTAAGTGACTTGACTGCAGCAGGGCCACTGCACTTGGTCCATGCTGTAGGACTGGTTTTGGGGGCATATGTTGCCTTCAGCATGACAGCAGGTCTAAGCTAGCTGGGCTAGCTCTGTGTGTTGATGTGTGCAACCTACAGTCATCCGTATGTGTGATAAACATTATACTCTGAGTCGTGCTGCACTGCAACTGTTACATGGCAGGATTCAAGCTGTGGGATCCCTGAATGATGCACTTCTCTGTTCTTCTAGTTTGTTGGTGTTTTTTTTCTCTTCCTGTTACCTAGAATAATGGATTGTTGTTTGTACTGAAAACAAAGCTGCAGAGGTGTCTAAATAAAGTGAATGAGATGTGAGGAGCTGTGAGGCTAAACCCTTGGGAAAATACGGTGTCTGAAGTGTTGAGTAAGCTAAATTAAGCACCAGCCAGATGTTGCTTTGGTATAATGACAGGAACCCTATCTTCACATTGATAAAGTGATCCTGAAATACTTCTGCACCGGGTTAGGTACTGCTCTTGTAGGCCAGCTCTGTCAGTATTGATTACAAGAATGTTATTTAGCCAGCTATAATAAAGACAGATACTGACTTTGTGAGCTGTATGAAAAGTAATTTCTATTCTGAGATTTTTCAGTCATTTTTCATGCTACAGTTGTCTTTTAGATATTACTAACTTCATACTACTTCGGCCACCTTTCAGTCTTTTCCATCCCCCCAGCTTGAGATGAAGTGTTTTCTGTGCTGAAAGTGCTAGATATTTGCATGTCAGGAGTTTTAGATATTTAGTCTAAATTTAAAATAAAATGCTGAACTTTTTGTGTTACTTGAAAAAGTTCAAAATGTAAACTTGTGTGCTGTGTTGCCTTTATAAAATTAAAAGGTATCCAGTAGAGGCTGGTTAAAAAAGTTGAGTATCCTTGCCTCAAGCTGTTTACCTATGGAGAGTGAGTAGCAAGGTGATGTACACTTACTTCAGTATTTGAAAACTGCTGGTGGTAAGCCAGCCCCACATTATGTTGTCAGGGTGAAAAAAAAAAAATTCTTGATGAATTCTGTATTTCAGAATAAGTCATAAACAACATGGTTTTTACTCTGTGTTGTGATTAAAGATTTCTTCTTCAATTATAAACAAACCAATCAACCTAAGGGAGCTCCTGCATTACTGATGGCAAAAGAATATCAAAAAAACTTTGCAATTTTTCAAAGCATTTTTTGCCATAAAGCATGTTTTTCTTTTAAAATAATTTCTGTGTTAAATTTTTGAATAAGAATGAGGTTCATGTTATAAACATCTGAGACAGCACATGTAACAAAATGTTCCTGCTGAAATGTACATAGCCTTGAAGAACTGCTGCTGTTGTGAGTTGGAGGCAAGATTGCTGCTTTCGAGAGACATGTTATGAGCTATCAAGGATTTTTGGCATCTATTCTGCATGGCTACCTGAATTCTTAATCCTGCTTTCTATTGGACAGGCTGATTTCACTCCAGGGGTGTGTAAATGTTACCTTGTGACATTATGAAAGCCATAGAGAAGCTATAATTTTTAGTCATTCCTTTGGATGTTCTTGCTCATGCAATTTTGAGTAGTACTGGCAAGCTACTGTCATATTTGGTTAACAGACTCTTACTAGCAGACTTCTGGGAGTCACTTCAATATTTGTCCAAAAAAGCTTTTGTATGGGCAGCTTTCTCAAACTTTGTGAATACACAGTATGTGGTTTCAAACAGAGTCTGTCAGAAATCTCTAACCTACTGATGGTTCATGCCATAACTCTTCCTGCATGAAGATTATTTGCCCCTTTTTTTTCTTCTTTCCTTGCCTCTTGCCAGGAATGGTGAAGTCAAAGGTGAAATTCATTCTCTTGGCAGCTTAAATTTTGGCTTTCCAGCCCTTGAAATAAGATTGTATGTGTATATAGTGCTTAATAGAAACCTCACGAGTATTTTGTTTTGTGTATTGCCAAAGCAGCTTTGGTCACAAAGGCACTCAAATAATTTTATTAGACACAAAAGAGAATTTTGTTGAAAAATCTGTTTTCATTGCCAGAGAAGTGATGAATTTTCTCAAGGGTACTTCAGAATAAGAGTTCTCCTACTGTACTGTTAGTGATCAAATTTGGTATACTTAAGATCTATCTGCAGTACTACACATGGCTTGTGTTACTGAGTGAGTGGTGTGAAACATAAGCTGTTAGTAATTTGTGCTGTATATTTGCTCTCCTTCTGATTCTAGGTATTAGCCTTTGCAACAGGGTCCCAGATGTTTACTAGCTGATTACGATATACCCGTTCTTCTTTAAAAACATTCCTTTTAAAAGTAGTTTTTATCCTACTGCTCAACCTAGAGCTTAAAGTTGTAATATATCTAGTATTATGTGGGTTAATCATATGTCCTTAATTTAGTTGCTGGAGTTGCAATTGTCTCATTTTTTATTGTATTAATGTTGCCTTGATGATGGAGTGCTCAGTTGCCCATTTAAGGATGTATTTGTACAGTCTTCAATTCACGAGTGATCTGTGTTGATTGGACTGTAACTTGTGGTCCATCAGTGTTGTGTTATCCACTCCCATCAGAGTGGTGTTGAAAATAAAAGTATATGACAATCCATCTGTCATGGCAAGTTGATTTATTATTAATTCTCTCCTTTCTGAAGAAGTCGGAATTACTTTGATTTAATTTCCAAGTTACTTGGATTTCTGTTCAGAAATTTCTTTTCCAAAATCCAAGATTTCAAAAATCCAAGCTTTTTCTTGATTATTTTCTTTCTCTTCCAAAATATCGGTAGTCTTCTGAATTAAACATCTTCAGGCCTACAAAATGTTAATCTGAGGCACTTCTGGCCTGCATGAGTCAGCATTCCATCTGTTGATAGTTCCAGAGATGGAAAGACAGAAGATGCACAGGAGGTAGACATGGAGATGCCTTGCTTGTAAGGGCCAGTAGATGATCACAAGAGTACCAACAGGAAACAGATTTGCTTCTAACCAAATACACCTTTGGTGGTTGCAGCTAAATCAATTTAATATCTCTATTCTGGCTCTTTCAGGTTTTTACTGTTAGGGAACTGCATACATGCCTGAGCACCCCAGGTCCCACCCTGTTGTTCTTTCTGAAGTTTTAGTAACTCATGAGTGGTGTATTTTCTCTAAATTGTTTTTGAGCTGTTTTGAAAACATTCTTTTAAATATTTGTACTTAAACTGTTACAGTTTCTTAGCACTCCACCTTTTCACTCCCCATCCTTTTTTTGTCCCCTTTTCATTTCCTCCTAAGGACAATTCTGAGAAGAAAGTAGCATGTAAACCCAATTCAGAAAGGCGTTGTCTTGTGCTTGAATTAGGTTCCCTGTTAATTTTTCTGATGGATTGGAAGTGCTCATACAAGTGTTTCTTGTACATACTTTAGACATGCCTGTGTCAATAAAGTCATTTGTCAAGGGCATCTCTAGGTCTAGAAGTGGTTTTGCTTCAGAACGGTGACATGATTTTTGCCTTTTTCATGGTGATTTTATTTAGACTGTGGTGTTTTCAGTGATGTAGGTGGCCTGAAGAATGTATTAATGTGGATGGCAGTTTTGGAGTTAAAAGGTTCATTTGTAAGCCTAAAAGAATCTGTCACAAGGTTTGAAATATGGTACTGCTTGGAAGATGAACTGTTAATTTTTAACAAGTTTCATATTATTAATTGCCATTTGTGCTTATACCTAAGAACTTCTCAGCCTTGTAAGTCACAGGTGACACTTCTAATGTATAAAACACAGTGGCCCAAACTTTTTAATCAGGTTTCTTCCCTTTTAGGTTTGGTATTCACCCTGTGGCTGGCCGTATGCCT
The DNA here is from genome assembly GCA_013401135.1 of Cettia cetti. Classification (NCBI taxonomy): domain Eukaryota; kingdom Metazoa; phylum Chordata; class Aves; order Passeriformes; family Sylviidae; genus Cettia; species Cettia cetti. The sequence goes on along the minus strand of VZUI01048487.1, from coordinate 21,976 downwards.
GGTCAACTGAACGTACTGCTAGCAGAGGCTGGCGTTCCCTATGATATTGTACTGGAAATGGATGAAATCAATGAAGACTTCCCAGGTTAGCACGTGAGCAATAGGTTTCCAGTAGATTTGATTCTGTTTTTGCACTGCACAGGGATTTTTAACAATAGAAAATCAAGAAGTCAAGCCATTCAGTTTCTCTTTGTAGAGGACTAGAGGTCTTTGTTTGCGGGGTGAGTAGGGAGAGCTGTTGATTTAATTGCTTGTAGCTGTGAAGTAAATGGCCATGCAGTATCTTTATTATCTCTGTTACTGCCCTGTCCCTGCAGAGGTAAATTATTGTTACTTCTTTAGGTCAGGTATTTTGGATGACTTGAACCCTGTCGTGCTGCAAACCTGTGCAGCATTGTACTGGCAATTTCTTGCTTTCTTACATCTTTATTTAAAAGGCACATTGCTGGTAAAAAGTTTTTCAGAAGACTATTCAAAAGAAAAGCCACGCACAAAAAAATTTGGAAGTGATGATACTATGTGTGTATTCAGCCACATTTAAATATCAAAAGAATTTAAAGTTTGTGTGGCAGGGTGGTCTAATGAGTCCCTTGGAATTGGGTTGTGGATGTGTCCAGTTGTTAGAGGTAGCTGGTGGCATATCTGAACTCTCACATATAATTTGCTGGAGAAGTTTGTAAAATACTTGCATGAAAGCTTGACCTATAGGTTCTTCTGCCTACAATGTACATCAGCCTCAGTGTTCTGATTTCAGATAATTTTTCATCAGTGTTGTTTTCTTTGTCTTGCTGCAGAAACTGACTTGGTCCTTGTAATTGGTGCAAATGATACAGTTAATTCAGCAGCTCAGGAAGATCCGAACTCTATCATAGCTGGAATGCCAGTTCTTGAGGTCTGGAAGTCCAAACAGGTGAGATTAACATTTATCACCTACCTTTAGCAAGCTTTTAAAACACAGTTTATAGGATAAGATAACAAGATTCTTCCACTGTTCTGGTTTCCACAAGAAGCTTTTCTCCAAGTTGTCCAACAAAATGGTCAGTGCTTTGCAAACGCAATGCACTGTTCATGATTTTATAATCATCATCAGGTGCTTCAGTGTGACTGGTGACAACTGCAACAGAAAAGATCAATTAGAGTGCTTCTACTAGAATGTGATTTAGAGTAAGTGGTGGTCTGTTTACATCTGCAGCCCTGAAACATTTCGGTACAAATACCTGTTTTGTTAAGTTTGTAGATGACTACTTTAAATCTGAGGTGGATGTACAAGAATGAATAATATGCTTAAATAAAATAAAAAATAATAAAAACAACAAACATCCCCATCCAAAAAACCAACCAAACAAACAAAACCCCAAAACAATGCAGGGCTGAGTCAAGTAGAGCACTTAGACTCTCCAAGTTGAACCAACAGTTTAGTTACCTTAACAGTTTTGCTCTGATTTAAAGGACATATGTTTCCTTATGTTTCCTTGGTGTTAAATCTTTGACACCTTGTTCTGAATGCAGTCCTGGCTCAGTTGTTCTGTGGCTTATCCGAAGTACTCAGTCACATACATTTATCAGCAGTGTGTGTAGCTATATATTGCAATTTGAGAAATAAACACAGACACAGTTAAGGTAAAACTTCTCAATTTCTTTGCTGAACGTGACATGGTTAACTGATTTACTAGCTAAAACTGGCTGATTTTTATGTCCCACATATGAAGTAATACAGATCAATAGTAAAGATACTGATGCACCAAGTATTTATGTGAACACTTACCTGACTTTTGTTGCTATCAGGGAATTGAACACTTCACAATTAAAGTCTAAAAACCTTTCAATGTTGTTGTCATCAGTGGACATTTTGATTTATTACATGGAATAAAGTAAATGCATGTGTAATGTCCACAATCTCTTAATCTAAAATATGACATTGTTTTTAACAACAAAATGTTTCTGAAATTGGTCTGGATATCAATTTATCTGCTATATTAAAATTTGAAATACTTTTTCATAGCAGTAAGCAAACCAAGTAAGTTTTGGTCAGAGGTTTCTCTTCTTTTATTTGTGGAGGTTGGTTTTGTGTTGCCTTTGTTTGAGGATTGGTGATGGCTGTGCTTTGCTGTTTCAAACATGAACTCTTTATGTGCAGGTCATTGTAATGAAGAGATCTCTGGGAGTTGGTTATGCAGCAGTGGACAATCCCATCTTCTACAAGCCTAATACTGCCATGTTGTTGGGTGATGCTAAGAAGACCTGTGATGCCCTGCAGGCCAAAGTCAGGGAATCGTACCAAAGCTAAATACTGATTTATATTCTGCTCGTACTTCCGACTACGGTTTTGTCATAGAGGTCACAGAAAATGAGAGGTAGAAGAATCTCTCACTCTCATAAGGCAGCTGGCTTTTGGAGAAGACTGCATTGACTCCTAGGAGACGTAGTTCGGTCAGGGGATATAGACTTTTGTAAAAACATGGGCAGATTAGCCCTTCAAACTAAATCTCCAATGAGACAATGCATAGGAGAATGAAAATGTTCTTTTTAAGGTCAACATTATGCTGTTACAAGAAGGAAGTAATAATTCATGGCCATCTAAGTAGTTACTGACTTTCTCCTCCTTACTGTCTGTACTTCTGTTATGGAAATTCACTAAAAAATACTGTGCCAAAACTGTGTTCTGTCTTATCAAAGCTGTTTTTTGGCTGGTATGGACAATGCAACTGTTGATTTCATCAAAACTTTAAATTTCAAACAGATGCCAGCAGAAGCAAATCCTGGCATGTCCCTTCAAACTCAGGACATTCTCTGAAATAGATGCTTACATGATTTGAGATCTAAGCATAATGTTCATTTTCTTTTGGGGATTGTATGGATGCTATGAATCAGGAACATTTTAGGAAAGTTACTTTTAGTAAACAGGGAAGGGGGAACACTTTTTCATTTGTACTCAGATAAAAACCCTATTCTGTTTCTCTGGATCAGTAGTACCAGGATTCTCTTTAACGTGTGCTTTACCATGGAACATTAGATAATTGTTGAAGTGCTAATAAAAACTCAGTTATTTTTCTCTGTTGATCACTGTCTTTGTTTTCTCCTGTTGTTTTTCCTGAGTAGGTAACTAGTCCAAGATTACTTTTGAAAGTTAAGAGAATCAAGCTGCCACCAAAGGATTTTGAGATTGAAGGCTATAGTGAATGGAAATCATAATAAAATATTCTTTTTTTTTTCTTTTTTAATTGCATTGGTTCTCCACATTTTTTCATTCTAGGTATGGGTGTCACCTGGCCGTAGTAACTTCACTTAGCTTTTCTAGTAAATGAGGGTTACACAACTGAGAGTGATTGAACAAGATATGTTGCTTTTTTGTGATTAAAGAAGAGAAAAGAAAAGCTAGAGTAACTACCTGATCTGAGTAGTTAATTTTCCAGTGGCTGAAGTGCGAGATGAATCCTATACCTTTAAGCCAGGTACCATATAGATTTGCTTCAGTTGTTTTTTAGTTCTACAAGACTGGTGGGTTGATTGCTGTGATGATTTCAGTTTCTACCTTGGAAGTGAGTGTAAGTGAATAATTTTAGCCATCTAACAGTTTGTTCAGTAATATCACATGTTTTCCTCAAGGTTCAGTGAAGCCCAGACTGGAGGTCTCTTCCAGGGACTGCAGCCTGGCATTGGTTCATAAAGTAATCTGTCGTCCCTCTTGATGGAAAGAAGGAAGCATATACACCGAGCCTGTGGGCCTGTAGTGTGACAGATGGTAAAGATCTAACTTATCTCCTGTGAATCTGGCTGCTGCTTTGAAGGTTTTCCCCTCTCTACCCTATGTTGATCATCTTATAATCATCCCAAGAGGTGTTTGCTCTAGCCTGACTCAAGCAGGCTATGGCAATCTGAGCAGGTCATGGCAAAGCAGTGCAGCAAGAATGAGGGTATGCTGGACATTGGTCTCTCTTCAGCTGTGGGGCTTTTACAGTTTGGAGTGTGCATCCATGACTCATTGAGACATCTTTAAACTTTGCTGTGGCTTTTTTTTTTTCTTTTTTTTTTTCTTTTTTTATTTATTTCTTTTAATACAGATTGTTATATCACTTAAGTTACAGAAAAATTTAGTTTGGAAAGGTTTGCTAATTTGGCCCAGCTCTCCGCTGAAAACATATCCAATTTGATTAGATTGGTATGGACTTTCATTTGAATTTCTTGGTGGAGATGTCAGCCTTCCTGTTGTTACAGTGTTCAATTCTTCCAGTTGGGAACAAATGATTTTTCAAAAAAAATGTAATTAGATTTTCCTTTTCAATTGTAATTAGAATTTCTTTTATTAGAATTGCCTGTAACCTCAGGAGACCAGTTTGGCCAGTTGTCTGAGTCTCCAGCAGCATTTCATACCCATTTGCAGGCTGATGTGCTCCCCCATCTCTGGAATGCATTAATTGTGCAAGCATCCAGTCCCGTCTGCAGTACCCACCTGATGTTCTTAGGCAAACCACATTGAACATCAGAGGCAGCTGAAGGGGAGGGGATGCGTGGGGGGGAAGACAGACTGAAAACAGAACTGAAGCCAAATTATCTTTCATCATTTTTCTACTCTTCTTGAGCCAGAAACTTATTTAGATCAGAAGTTAAATTTTTAAAATATGGTATTTCTAAGAAACACACTTCTTGCTTTCTGTACTGAGAAGTACAAAATTTTTTGTGCTGTTAAATTGGCTTTGAATCTTTTTGTAAATAGGGAAATTATCTGTTTACAAATTGACTATGTGATCTATCAGTCTGTCTCAGATTCTTGCTTTGGTCTGTGATGTGGTTTCTGAAACTCCAGTCTAATGAGTTGTGTATCCCAATATATTGGTTTCATGCAACAAGCATGTAATTCTTGTCCATTCAAATAGAGAAATTGGGGACTGAACCTGCTTCTGTTTTTAAGTTTGAATAAAACCCCCAGCACCTGGAGTTTTATCCACCTGCCACATTTGTTGCAGAGCACTCCTGGAGCACACAAATCTGGATGGTTTTGAAACTAAGCTATATTAGCACCATGAAGGAACATTTAGTCTGTAGGACTTAGATTGGAGTTCATCCACAGTAAACACCCTCAAACAAATAGGAGTGGATTTCATATCCTCAGCGCAGAAGGCCTTGTTTGCTTGTTTCTGGGGTGCCAAAATAGCTGCTGAGGTAGCCTTCCAGATCTGCAGTGCATGAGAGACAATGAGGGGATATATTTCAATTTCTTCATTCTAAGGCTCAGTTATTTGTAATAAGTAGACTTAACATTTCCGTTCAAAGAAACGCACCAAATCAAGAGTGTTGTGCACCAGTGCTGTGTGTGACCTTTTGTGTAAGCTTTCAAGTTCTGCAGGAGAGCTTTACGGAAGGGGATTCTAGTGCTAGGAGGTCTGAGTCCTCTGTTCAGTACCTAAGAAGTGCAGTTCAAATACTCATTTCATAAGACTTACAGTGAGTATTGTTCCATCAGTATGATTAGTGTGGGGTGGTTTACAAATAAACAAATTACAAATGGTAATAGCATGCATAATCCAGCTGCTCTGCAGCTGCCCAGCAATATTTTGCATTGCTGTCTTAGGCTGTTACGGTATCTTCCTCTCTTCCTAAGAGGAAGATACATACTTAGATGTTTCCATATATGAACTTCATAATATTTCAGGCTTCAAGTTCTGAAAAAGGTGATGCTTTGGAGCAGCAGAAACAATCCTAAAATACTAATTTAAGGTATTACTTGATAAATTAAGGGATCAATTAATAGCCCTTATTTCAGGATGATCATCCTAATGACTTCTAAGGAAAGAGGGTTTTCTCCAGTTGCAAAGATAGTGAGGAATGTTAGCTAATGGGAAGACAGTGATCAGAAGAAAGTGTTAGAGGAAACAACTGCTCTGCTTTCTCTTTTTCACTTTTGCCTAGAGACATATTTTGCTTGATCGTTTTCTTCAGCTGAACACATGAAGAGATAGTTTTGTGTTCTTACTTCAATGAGAGTTCATCACTTCTGTTTTACCTCATAACACGCCAGGGCTGGATGTAGGCCTCTATACCAATTTGAAACCTGGCACTTCTGAGTCCAGTTTTCTGCACAGCATATATAAATTACATGTTAATACCCATTTTTACTCACTTGTTAGAGAAATGGCCATCTAAATTCTACATTATTAATTTTTAAATTCACACCTGTTGACACTTTTGAACTCTATCTACTGTACTTCCACCGAGCAGTTTTAATTAGAAAAGTATATGGAAAATAGCTATTAACCTTATTTACCAACTACAATTGGTATTAGAATATTACATAAACAAGGTACAAAATATGTCTGTTACTTTTTTTTGATAATAGGGTCAAAATGAGCTAGAAAATGGGGAAAAGGAATTGTATGTCAGGGAATTAAAGGAGTCATGCTGTAAAGATCAGCCCTTTACCTTACATATAAGTATGGCTTTAAAATAAGGTTATACATGATCCAGTTCTGTTAGATGTGCTAAGGATGACATTTACTGAGATGTTTTGCAATTAAACGTGATACTGTGAAAAGGCCCCGTCTGTCTCCTGACCATTTTTTCCTGTCCCTTGTTGACAAAAACCCATAAAACTGGTTATTATCCAACCATTTTCCTATTAAAGGAAGCAACAAAGGAACTGGAGAACAGAAGAACTGAAGGGGCTTCACACTCAGTAAGAAGTGAAAGAAGATTGAGGTTGAACTCTAGCACAGCATGAAATTAAGTTATTCTATTACATGGTCAGTCTAACCCATAATTAAAAAAAATCCCTAACAGAATGGAAACTAACAGCTAATGAACATAAAAAGCTCAAGCAGATGTTAAAGTTGTCTCATGCAGTAATAACTAGCAGTTGCCTATTCCCCTTATTAAAATATTACAGATGTGGGTAAGAAAAGCCATTTAATTTTCTGATTTTACATTCTCAGAAGCTTAATTTTGTTACCGACCATGAAACAATGAACTTCAGTTTTCGAGAGTTTTATGGTGGATTTGTTGATGTACAGACACAACACAGGAAGTCTCTTATCAACATCAACAATTCTTATGTTTCATTAGCATTTTGTCCCCCAAAGTAGCCACTGAATGTTAGTTTAGTGAACCATATAATTTGGTGTGATTAAATTATATCTGAGTTTTGAAACCTGAAAAAAAAAAAATATGCCAACAAATGAATTGTGCTATGTATTACTATAATTTTCATGTCACTTTGCTGATGCAACACTGACTTATTTTTTAAAATTTTCAGAAATATCATAAGCCACACTTTATACCTAGTTATTTCTATCTGTGAAAAGGGTTAAGCTGATTCACAGAGCTGCTGAACCACTTATTTGTAGTGATAGACCTTGGAACCACTTTTTTTTTTTCTGCAGGATGATATAGCAAGTAGCATCTGTTGCCTTTTTACCTACTCATTCCATTTTGTGTTTTGTGAGAAATTATTATGAGATTTGGTGTGTAAATGCTAACTCTGTCTGTGGCATCTAGTTCTGTTGTCCACTTCAGGAACTAGTCATCTAATCATTGCAAATTTTTTATGGAGTTGATCTTGCAGGAACCCCACCTTACTGCCCTGTATTTCTAACTCTGCTGCCAGGTTTAGAAAAGAGAGGGAGCTTCCCATTTCTGCTGGACCAGCTGTTGTGGTTGTTCCTAAAATGTTACTTTTGAGCTCATTTGTCTTTACAGTGAGGGTTGTGAGGTGCTGGCACAGGTAAACCCCTTACATTCATTACAGATCTGAATAGAATAAATACGGCCTGGATGGGAGATGATATGAGTGAGAAGCTTCAGTTTTAATGTGGACACATGCCCTAGGGTATTGTATTACTTTGGGGCTACATAGTCTTTGTGTTAGACATCTGTTGCAATTCTTCAGGTTTGTTAAAATTAATTTTATTAAAAGTTTAAGTAAAACAATGTTGGGATGAAGTTGAGATGACTGAAGACCAAAATACAGTTTGAAAACCTTAGTGTAATAAACAGCGTAACACTGCACTTAAAAAACCTTGCTTTGGTTATCCTGCAGATGTGTTGGATTGATCTCCCTAATGAATTGCAGTGCATTCCTCTGAATAAGGAGACATCTGAAATTTAATGTCTTTTGTTGATGACATGAGAAATAGGAAAATTTTCAAGAGGGGGTGATTTTGACTTTTGTAACAGTCAATTCTCTTTCTCTCTATTCAGGGACCAGTTCTGTGGCTTTGGGCTGAACAGTTAAATCTCAGTATTTGGAGGGGTGTGATATCCTTCCATCCCCAAAAATGTACAATGGCTTGCAAACAGCAACCATTTTTTAAATAAAGCAAGTAGTAGCCTTAGCAACACATTGTTTCTGTGCATGCATTCTTCTCAAAATAATTGTTTTCAAAGTTGTCAGCTCTTAAAAAGAGAAAAAAGAAAGCTGGATCTTTTGCCAGCCAGAACCTGGAAAACATATAGTCTGCAGACTGGTCCCATGCTGCTCTTGTGTTTGTAAGGTGGTATTCTACCCTTAGATCTTAATAAACCTGTAGCACAGGCTTCCATGGATAAAGTAACTTCTCACTCCAAATAGCTGTGAAAGCTTTTTAGGCTACTTGTCTCTTCAATTTAGGAGTAAGTTCTAATATGTGAAAGACATGTATTTGGGAGGATATTTTGTTAGAATTGTTCCTGCAGACAATGCTTTGTCTTTCTTCAAAAAATCCCATGCCAGTGTGGTGCAAAAGTTAGTATTTGAGCCTTAGTTTTCCACCAATATCTTTTTTATTTGATCTTCAAAATATACTAATTTGACTCTCATCCAGACTTACCTAATATATTACAAATTTAGGACAGGGAAGTAGCTCAGGTTTTGATCAGTTTGACATTAGGTTTACCATACCTGAAGACTTATGTTCTTTGCAGGAAATACCAAAGCATTCTGCCAGAGTTTAAAGTCATTAATATTTTTCCATTTCCAAGCAGAGTTAGAATCAACTTGCTTTTGTCTACCTAGCTCCAAAGATTGCTTCCCTTATGGCTTTTACTTTAAAGACTAATTGTAGTTGCCTTGGGAATTACTCTGATGATCTTGCAGTATAAATTTTAATGCATTCATTTAGTGGGTGAAAATTTGTTTTGGTTATTTTCTTAATTGTCTGCATTTTGTATTGGAGGAGGTGGCCATAGTTTGTAGAAATAAAAACATGGAAAAGAATTACCATGCTTTGCAAGCAATTAAATTGTGCTGAATACAAGTATATTAGGAAGGAAACAGAGACAAAGTGGAGTTGGGTATTGAAAGCATCTTTTTTCCCAAAAAATTTTCGGTGTTTTTATAATAGTTTCCACATAATAAAGAAAATACTTTATCCAGCCTGAATTTGATGCTGTATCCAAAAATTTCTGTGCTTTTTATAGGAATTACTTGTGATTTATTGCAGTATTCACAAGCTTTCAAAAAAAGTAAAAAAGACATTTAAGAAATGTAAATGTTGAGATGTTTATATATGACGTTTATGTTTTCTGATTAATGAGCAGATAAACCTTTATCCCCTTACTGTATTGTATTTGCTGTGTAGGAAATGTTTTCAGGATCCCAAAACAAGGGATGGTGGAAAAGAAAGGCCCTTAATAACAGATATTTCTGTCCCAGGGCAGGTTTGATACTCTGAGCAGGGGAGTCCAAGTTTGCCTCATGTCTGCCCTGTGATGGTAGCACTACTTTACAAGAGGACTTTGTCACCCCAACCACTATTTAAGTGTTCAGGGTGAGGAACATCACTTCCCACAAAATAAGAAGACCTTTAAAGGCTAATGTTTTGCCTACAGTAGCCTTTGTAGATTGATAAATCTACAAGATCTATTAAAATCCTATGGAAATAAATACTATTAAGGTCTAAACAGTGGGGGTAGAGCGCTCTGCATGTGTGTTGCAGTATGCTGTCAAAACCTGTGTTTCAGCAGATATGCATCTCTACAAATTAATTTTGCTCAAGTATTCAAGACTTTTATATATGTTGCTGCCTTGTTGCATATTTAGAGGTTTTTTTGAAAGCTTGTTCCAGAAACTTCAGTTAGATCTCATTGACTTTGGTTGTATTTGCATTACCACTGAGAATTAACCTCATGCAGAATGTGTAATGGAGCAGCTATGGAATTGTCTTCCGAGAAAGACCTTTACCTCTTGGTGGATTGGTTGTTGCTATTGTTTGGTGGTCTGCTGTTGTCATAACAGACTAAAAATGAAAGGGAGAGTTGACATCTTTTTTTAGGCAACTGGTGTAGCTGGGAGGAGAATAGACACATTTTTTCAGCCCTCATTTTCTTCCTCTAGTCAGGAATGACCTTGTACTTATCTTTGAAGTGTGCTTAGTTTGAAATATTCTGGTTCGTTTCTAAGCTATATTGTTGGGTCTTACATTACTTCTTACAAAACTTGCTTTCCATGGTATGTCAAGCAAACCTTTATAAAATTTCCTATTGCTGTGGGATCTAAAATTATTGGACATTAATATGGGACTAAATATATCTAGTGTGTTTTTTTCTGGTATTTATTCTTAAATGAATGCCTGTTTCCTTTTTTTCTTTAGCAGAAATATTTGTTAATCTTATTGTAAATCCTAACATCCTGAAAATTCTTAAATAAGAATTTAAAATGGAATGCATGTTTCTACAGACAGAGCAAAAATGAATCATGTTCCTTTAAGTAAGCAATAACAAATAAAAGAGTATGTGCATACATGTTAAATAGGTGTAGACGATATTTCAAGATAGGAAAAAGGCAACATTTTTAAAATACTGTATGGTGTTTTTTGGCCTTTGATGTCTTTCACACTAGGGTACTTCCTTTGAACATTTTATTAAATATGTCTTTAAAGTTAACTGAAACACTTCAGTCTCTTACAGAATTGCATTATCTTGTAGCAGTCTGTTGTTACTTAACTGGATTGTGGTGTCCAATCATAAACTTGCTGCTCATCCCTGTCCCTAAGTGACATGTAGTAGTTTTTATGGGACAAATGGTCAGTAGCTGCCTTTTGATGGGAACTAGCTGCTTTTCTGTGCTGCGTCCTTTTTCACTGAGTTCTGGTGGTAAGAGCAACAGCAAGGTCTAAGTCCCAAATGCTGTGACTGGGCCTTGTGCTTGTGACTGTCACAGGAATCACTCCAGAGTGTCCAGGCGGAAGATCTGCCCACCCCCATCTTCTCTGGTATATGCATTCTGCACATGTGATGCTATTGTGAATAGTGTTCAGGAAAACAGATTAATGAGATGATTTCCTAGGTCTTTATGTCACTATGTCTTCTGAGAAAGTTAGTATGGAAATGCTTGAGTTTTGAGCTCATAAAGATTAGGTTCAATGTAGTTTATAAATATGAAAATTCATCATAACAGAATACAGAATTCCCAGGAAAAATGCCTAATATGGCTTCTGTGTTTCATTTCCTAGTCCTAGAATAGTCTTGCTGGGAATTTTTAGATACCATCTCTAATATGCCTTCTCAATTCAGCTATTCAGCTGTGTTTTTTAAGAGTATTCTATGCAGCACTGTGAGAATTGGTGAATATCAGAGACAGGTAGCAAATTTCATCAGATTGCCTTTGGGAAATCAATTTTCATTCTGCCTTTTTGAAGATTAAAACAAGCTGCAAAATAAATAGCCTTGCAATCAAATTCCACTGCAAACCTGAGCATCAAAATCCTCATTTAAATGTGATCTGAGCTATCTCTGTGCCTCTTAATCCTTGTGTCAGTCTCCCATGTGATTTTTTTTAGTGAGGGCCTTGAAGAAGCTCTTTTCAGTCAGTAAAACTGGTTTGGGCGCTTGGAGTAAAGAGAGAGCAGAACAAGGGAAGAAGAAAGGTATGGATGCTGGAGCACCTGGCTTGAGAGCTGAATGGTAATTGACTGTACTGGCCGCTGGATGTCACTTGTTCCACATAAATACATCTAAGAAGCTAATTGGCAGCAGAGACAATAGTTTGTGTGTCTGTTGGAAACATGCAAATGGTTTCTAAGTGCCCACAGGCAGCAGAATTTTTCTTTCCCTGCCTTATGCTTTCTCATCTGAAAATCAAGAGAGCTTGATTTGAAGTCACATCTTGTTACTTTTGAGCACAAGATGCTTGTGGCTGATTTTTGCCTAGGCTGTCCTTCCTAAGTTTGGATGCTGGCTTTTCCTGGAACGTGGAACCATGAGGCAGCCATCAGGAGGGTCCTATTTCTGCCCCTACAGTGCTGGTTTCCATCCCCTTTGTAGCATTAGCAATGACTTGCACCATGAGTTGAGTCAACGGATATATGTTTTTCACAACAATGCTTTTGATCTGTGTATATGTTTGCCTCAAAGACAAAAACGTGGGTGTAGAGAAAGATACATCAAAGTCAGAAAAAAAAAAAAAAAGACAGAAAAATCCCACCACCCTGAAAAAACCTCCAAAACAAAGAGAGAGAAATGATGGAAGGCAACAAAGCCCAAGAGGAAATGCTCTGTTCTTGAGGTAGCAACCATTCACTGCAGAAAAACTAGCTCAGGAAATTCACACCTTGGAAAAAAAAAAGTGTGAGCAATGTCAACACCCGTCAAATATTTACTGCTCTCTTGTGTATTGGCTTATGTAGTTACACTTGATCTTGTCATGTGCTATGCAAGCAGAATTGTGTGTGGATGTACAGCTTGTCCGTCACCTCCTGGGAGGAGGCCATAGCCAGGTGGGATCAATCTCTTCTTCCAGTTAACCAGACAAGAGGACACAGTCTTAAATAGTGCCAGGGAAGGCTCATTTTGGACATCAGGAAGAAGCTTTCACAGAAGGGTTGATCAGGCATTGGAATGGGCTGTCCAGGGTGGTGGAGTCACTGCCCCTGGAGGTGTTTAAGGAAAGATAGGACTGCCATTCATTGCCATGGTTTAGTTGGCAAGGTGGTTTTGGGTCATAGCATGGGTTCAAAGGTCTTTTCCAGCCTAATTGATTCAGTGATTGTGTGATTCTGTAATTGCATCATCTGCCTAATAGCAATCAAAAAACTGATATAAAAGGAGGAAAGGTCTTTCCTGACTGATCCAGGTAACTGTGTTATGTCTTTCAGTTATATGTCAATGCACATGCAGGTAACCCTCACTTAGAGCACATTGTTCCATCATTTCTTTTCCTGGCTAAATTTTCTAGTAAGTATGTAAACTATGTAAAAGTTTGTATAATTATGTTTAAAAAAATCCAAACACATTCATGAAATGCAATATGAAGATTTGTAAAATAATCAAAAAGTTATAGAATGCATAATATTAGTTATATGTATATGTAATATCCCATAGTTAGTGAGTTTATGTCAATACAGACTTTCTGAAGTGTCAGAATGTTATTTTCCGCTGAAATGCTTCCTTCTAGGTGTCAGCTCTTAAAATTTTACTGCTATTTCAGATCTAGAATGATACTTTGTCCTTTGTGAGGTGAAGTCTACTCCTTCAAATTACTTCAGGCTGAACATATTCTTCTCATGTGAACTGAGTGGTTCTGAAGTGTTACTGCATTCTTGGAAATAAAAAACAAGCACCCAAACAAAACTGTTCCCTGTCGTCTGGGAAAAAAACATTTTAAAAATCACCCAGTGAAAAATCAATTCTGATTTTTTATTTCTAACCAAAGCTTGTTCAAAATGAAGATACATGTTGTTGTATCTTACAAAATTATGTGCATTTGGCTTGAACAATGGGAATTCAAGTGTGGATCCAATCTAAAAACAAGTAATTATTGTTCAGAATTTCCTCCTACTTGTCATTCCCTTGAAACTACTGCATAAGTTCACTTGTGCATTGTGCAGTGCATAAACACTGAAGTGATAGTGTCCTTGGAGGGTACATAAATACATTTTTAATATGATTGTATTTGTATGTTTTCATTGTGTTCATAGAAAGTTGCTATCCCGAAGTTTTATTTACTGCTTTGGACAACTTTCAGTTTTTTACAGCACTGTAATCAAATATTGCAAGTGTTTAAAACTGAAATAGTGATTATTTCCCTTCTATTTGTATTTTCTGCATCTGATGTCATCTGCCATTAAAACTCAAGTAAGGGTCACTGCATTATAGAGTATCAGGTAGCTGCTGCTTACCAACTTTATTGTTGTTAGAGAATGTTTTGTTAGAGAATGGTCTCTTTCCAATGGTCTCTTTTCAATCTTTCAGTGATCATATTTTTTTATAAAGGAGTATTGTCTCACCAGTTCTATTGTGTCTTAATACTCTACAGGGAAGTCTGAAGTCCCAGTTTTTCATGACTCTGTATAGTATAAATTTCCCAACAGCAAAGGTTGTCTCTGTCTGGTTATTATAACATATTAGATACCAATGGAAACAACAGAGCTTGTTTATTCTTAACTACATACAATCCAAGCAACGTATAATACAAACCTTTGCTAATTTTGTTTTAACAGTTAAACATATTGGTCAAATTTGGTAAATTATGCCCTGAAGGACTGTGCTACAGATTACAAGAGCTATAGGAGCTTGTAAGCTGCTTTCTGGCACTGAATTTTAATTAAAAATATGAGGGGACCTTTTGTAATCACACACATGTGAGGACAGAAGAAAAAAAAAGGTTAAAAAATTCACTTCTAGAAATTTTTCTTCTAGCAGCTATACCATGATATTTCAAATGTTCCCCATGTAATTCAGATAGGGAAGGAGGCAGCTAGCTGTTTGCATGACAGCTGTTCATGGAGGAAGGCTTTCACATGCTAGGTCTCCCTCCCTGCTTTCAGAAGGAGCTGTATTCACAGTTTGTCACTTCCTGTGATGGCTCCACTGGTTTTCAGTTTGTGTCTCACTTCCCATTTGGGGAGGGCAGGGGACTGCAGGTACTAAGTGATGTGTTATGGTTTCACGTCCTCTTTCCCCACTTGCCTTTTGTCGTCTGAGCAGTGTGGATTTCACCACAAGCAAGCTATTGCAAGTAGTTTTATTTTGGTTGAGGCTTTTCTGTGCAGCTTTCTACTTCACATTTCAGGAACAATAACAAAAAGGTGTCAGGGTTAGTGTGTTGTGAAGTTTCTACTTCCCCCTTGTTTTGCTGGATAACTGAGGCATACCTTGCTGGATTAATTTACTTGTGTAGCAGTCCTATAGGTCTTTTTGTTTTGGGGAGTTAACCAGTTTTAAATTACAGATGAGTAGACGTAAGCAACTTGGTTGTCTTGATTTGTATCAGCTGCTTCCAAAGGAGCACTTTCCACAAGTTTCACAGGGTATCTCCTATATCTGATCCATAACATTGAAAACATAATTTAAGGAAACCTTTCCCAGCTTTAAATTCAGATTATGTGAAGTCATAGATTTGTATCCCAACAGAAACACATGCATACAATGGTACTAACAGATCCTTAGGGTAGTAGTATTTTAGTCCTACAAGAGCCCAGGGCTGTAAATTTTACTACAGTCAGGTTACAGACACTGTAAGTGATGAAATGAAACAGTACCTACTTGAGTTCCTCTTCATGCAAACATTTCAAACAAGCTGAGGCAAAATGAGTAATGCATGCATTAATGTTCTGCAGGGTGATATATTCTTAAATTCTTTTAAAGTGTATGGTGGATCTCCGTGTGAATCATCAGAAAATACGAAGTACTTCCAACCTGCTGAGTGCCAAAAAAATGGTGATAAAAACATATTTTTGTTTTGTTCAATCTTTTTAAAGAGTGTGTATCTGTGTACTTTAAGCTCCTGATAGGCTATTAATTAAAAGAAACTTCTTTCCCTTTTTTAATTTTTTTTTTTTTTTTTTTTTTTTGGAACAGGAAATAGTAAAGCAGTTCTGCCACTGGCAACTCAGCAAAGAAGTAGAGAGAAGAAAAGTTCAGGCAGAATATTGTAACAAAAAGTAATTTTTTCCTAAGAAAACAGGCAAGGAGATGAGACTGTTTTGTTGAGTTATGGCAAGTATCAAAATTACTCATATTGTAACAGTGGATACATTTAGGTTCCATGCTAACACCCAAGTAAGCTTGGAGTTCCATGTCCTGATAGACTGACCATTAAACTGGGAAAAAAAACAACAAAAACCCTTTGCATGGAGTGTGATCCTCTGTCAGAGGATCCAGGCTGGTGAGGTGACCTTAGCTTAGAGAAAAAAGATATCTTCTTGACTCAGCTGAGCAGAACTCACTTCTCCCACATTTCTTCCTCTGGTGAGGTAAATTTTGGCATCAGCTCTGTTATGCTTGTGTGAATGATCCCTTTGCAGCAGAAAACCTTTTTGACTGTGGGCTCAGGAGGGCAGGCCCAGCTGAGATCTCCAGCCTGGTGTTAACACAGCCAATGCATCTCAGCACTCACATGGTCTGGGTGGGTGACCAGGAGGTAAGGCTGGATTTCACCCTGCACCTCTGTGGGCACAAACCTCTTGGGGCTTGAGCCCATGAGAAATCTGTCTGTAGAGCTGCAAGGGTTTAGACAGGTTTCATTCCCCCGAGGTCAGGCAGTGGGGAGGGACCTGCTTGCACACAGCTTGTGAAAGGCAGACATTCCTTCCTGTGAAACTGCACAAGTGAAACTGTGCAAATGGACACTCAAATGCATTTAAATAGGCAAAGTCACATGTAGTGACTTCTCGAATTAAAAAAGGTTTATGTGAATAATCTCTTAGGAAAATGGGGGGGGGAAACAATAATTTTTCCCACATTTTGAACTCTAGAATGTGACCCTGATAGGAGAATTACTTTTGCCAGCAGATTTTTTTTCATGAGCAATAGTCTTTGGTCTGACATTTGAAACTTGTGCCAAAACCACTGGGGTCAAAAGGTAGAATCAAAAAATTCCAAAACTCCTTTTTTTTTTTTTTTTTTTTTTTTTTTTTTTTTTTTTTTTTAAAGGAACAGGTATGTTTCTCTATTCAGAAATTAAAGAGATGGAGGGACTGTTTTTGCCTTTCCAAAACTTACTTATTCACTGGAAGTTTTGTAGAAGAAAAAGTTATTTACACGCTGGGCAAATATGTTCTGTTTATCTGCCAAGACAATTCTTGCACCATAGTAATTCCTTCTGAAGAAACAAATGTCCCCTTTCACATTACAGCTATGCACAGTTTACATGAATTTTTCCAGGACTCCACTTTAGAAAACTGCAGCAACACTTACATGTTTTTCTTTTCCTTCAAGTGTAGGCTGTGACCTTTTTATCATGGCCCCATGCTTATACAAGCCAAAGCACTGCTAGGTGATAACCTGTAGGTGTTATGAAAAGTACTTTACTAAACAGGAGCACTACAAATTTTGTCAGAGCAAATAGTTTTACCACATCCGTGTTAGAAGGGAAAATCAGAACAGGATTTAGAAGCTCAGACTCAGCAAGTGTGGGACTATGTGATCCATGAAAGACACCCTTGAATTTTTCTTTTCTTTGGGTCCCCTTCTATCAACGTTACGAGGCCCATTATATGTAAAGCAACTCTCCCAAGATTTGTTGTGCTCTGGTGTTACCTACCAGAGAGTTCTTTAAATAAAATCTTGAGCCTGGGCTGAGTGATGCCATTGGGATGCTAATCAGCTGGGAATTCTCCCAGGACACTTAACTCCAGTGGCCAAGTGAAACTGTATTCCTTTCACAACAGAGTTGTACAGATGCTTTATCTTAAAACAGGATTGACACACAAAATGTCAGCAAAGAACTGTAAAATAACCTCCTGCTCAGAGCAGGCTCTGGAAGTAGAGTGTGTAATCCATGAGGAGACATCTGCCTCCTCAGAGGACTAAGACATGTGTCCAAGGAAGTCCTTAAAGAATGGAATTCAAAAACATCTCATAGTTTTATTATATTTCAAACTAACCTTGTGTTTTGGTTTGAAAGACAGCTTTTAAGGGTTTTTCAAGGAAGGTGGAACCTCCCTTGGAATGGAAACTGTAAACTCTCTTCCCTCTGAATTATTATAACTTTGAAATTAAGGCGCTTTTGGGCAAAGATATGGGAGAAAGAATAAGAGTTCTTTACCAGTGTATGTAAGGATAACAAGACAAGCAAACAGGAACAATGGTAACAACAAACAGGAACAGAAAGCCCGAAGAAGTCTCTTGGCTCTTCAAGCACTTTCCCCTTCGGTGCAGTTCCAGGCACAGCCAGCAGGGGCGCTGGAGGCTCCCGGCCCGGCAGGGCGTGTGCGATGATTCCCCCGTGCCTGCAGGGGGCGCTGTGGCACGAGCTGAGCCCCGTCTCCCTCAGGTGGCAATGGTGGGCAGGCTGAATGGCGAAGATGGGCTGCAGCAGGAACTGTGGCGGCTGGAATGGCAGGGCGGGCCCACTGGGGGCAGCAAGAGGCAGCAGGAACTCAGCATCCATGGCAGGAACCACAGGGTGTCCCAGCATGCAGGGAGTGTGGGGCTACAGTGTAGCAAAACCCCCACAGCGGTGGCAAGGATCCTGCAGAGGCTGGGAAGTGGCAGCCTGAACACAGCCAGAGAGGCTCCCTTGGAGGGGGAAGGGGCTTGGGGATCCTGGGGCTTCCCCTGAGGCACCACAGCAGATGGTGAAGGGCCCCCTGTTTGGTGAGGTTGGGTGTTAATAAGGTCCCAGTGCAGTGGCCACTCTTATGAGCAGAGCTCCAGTCATGGCAGGAGAATGGCAGCGGGAGACGGAGCCTTGCAGTGGTGGCGAGCTCTTCCCACAGCAACCACAGCCATTTTCCCCTGAATGCCGAGAGAGGAAGAGCAAGCTAAGAGCTGCACACAACCCCTTTCTCCAGCTCAAATCTTGCGGTATCTCTACCCTTCCAAAAGAAACACCTCAGATAAGGGCAGCCAGGTGCACTCTTTCCCCTCTTTTATGGGTACGTATATTTTAGCTCTCTTAAGTACCAGTCATTATTGTCCCTTTTGTCAACAAATGGGACAAAATTCCCTGAGAGAAAGAAACAAAAGGAAAAATCCTAACCCCCAACACACTGGCATTTTAATTATACCCGGCACACACTTTTAGAAAAGGGGTGCACAAGTATGAGTTGTGAGAGGGAAATTGGTTCATCTCCATCTTTGGTGAGTTTAGTGCTGTAATCAAATTTATTGCTTTCTGCTGCCCAAGTCTGTAGAAATCCCAAACTGATTGTGCACAGTTAAACATCTGTAACACAAACCTTTTGTGGAGTGGAGGTCTCTGACCATTATGAGTAGCCAAATTAAAGCTGGTTTTGCTGGACTAACACCCCGCAGGTATATCGCCTCCACCAAGAATTCTCAATAAAACCCAAGAAGCATTTTTTAGAACTCATATCTGCTCCGATATTCCCAATTGCATATCTTCAAAATACTTTGCATATCACTAGGATTAAGCATTATTTGGTTTGAGTCACCTGTGCCTTGGAGGCCAGCAGTTACAGATTTGCTTTTACTCTTGATTGTGCCTTACTTTAGTAACAAAGTACTGGTTTTCCTTGCTAGCTAGTTCCTTTTCTATTGGTACTAATGTATCCTGTCACCCACAAAAGACCAGTGACATTATTTATGTGATGTATGTGATTCACAAAAAATCTTCATTGATTTTAGCTGTGCAGAGTGATACTATCTTGATAAACAGCATTTTCCAAACACCTTGTGGAAATTGTAACTTTCTTATGTAGTCCTGCATTTAAAAACAAAGGTAAAAATTATCAGAAATTAAATGTGCAACACTGGTTTTATACAGTAAGTTCAAATGGAGATATTTCCTGTAAGAAATGCTTCACTTTATAAACATATTTCCTTTTTTTTCTGGAGAAGAATTTGATCAGTATTTCCTGTGTTTTAATACTCTTGACGTATTTGTTATGATTGGTCACAGGAAAACTAGCTAGACATTTGGCTAGTGGAAATGGAAGATATATTATTGTTTTGATTACCAATGGTAGCTTCACTGTTAAGACAAAGGAATGTATTTTCTTTTAACAAGTTATTGGTTTCCAGATTGTAGGTGCTTTAATGAAAAGCAATATTGATATGCTGTGTGATTAATGAATGGAAGATAAAACATTAAAAAAAAAATTCTGAAAATATTTAAGTTTTTTTGCCTTGCATTTTTTTCCTGCCTAGGAAGTGGGAGCAGGCCTGTTTGTTGGACTTTAGAACTAAAGAATCTATTTGGTTTCAATTACCAGCTTTTATACAGCAAAATGGTTCTTAGAAATGCAACAACATTAGGGAGCACTTAAAATTTAAACCATTCTTTTTGCCAGGGCAGTTTAAAATCACCTTTGATTTTGTATTAACTTTACATTTTTGTTTAAATTTTTATTATTAAATTCAAAATTTAGGCCTAAGCTATGCTGACACTGCCTCTTTAAGGGAATGTCAGCATATAGTAAGCACTCTGGATATGCTTTAAATTTTATTATAGTAGAGGGTTCTTTGTGGGGGAGGGGAAGGCAGGAGGGATATTGGACAATTCAGAGCAAAGGGGAAAAAAACCTAACAAATTCTTGGGTATTGTCCAATTCCTGAGCTAAGCCATGAACTCTATATTTGGCTTGAAATAAGGAATTTTCTCCTCAACAGCTGTCCCTGGAGTCAATATAAACTATTCTAAAATATTTAGTTACCAGGAGAGAGATACTACAGGAGACACAACCAAACTGTTACAAAGCCCTGGCCATTGCAAGGGAGCCTTGTTTCACTGACATTGCATAATGGTGCAGCTATTCCCGGCGTGCTTCTAATGTTGTGACATGTTACACAAAGAGAGGGCATCCGAGGCACCCAAACCGTTCTTTTGGAAGAAACAACATAGGGATCAATAAAGCTGTTTGTAAGGAAGGAATGCAGACCCAGGCAAGATGATAGAGGATGAATTACCTTTCCTTTATTCCTAAGAAAACTTCAAAAAAGAAAGGACGGTGTTCATCTCTTGGCCTGTCTTGGTAGTTTTTAAGGGCTTACTGCTCTAATAAATGGTGATTTCTGGAAACAATACTTTTTGACAATGGAAGAAAGCCAAAATCCTGTTTAAACCTAAATGGAGCAAGAGAACTGAAAGTACCTTTCGAGTAAAATTTTACCATTTTGAATGAACTATCTACTCAGTCAAAGTCTTGAAATGGTACTTAAAATGAAGCCTTAAGAAACACAGTGCTTTTCTTCTTCCACTTGTAAATCTTCATAAAATCAGGACAAAAAGTTCTTTGTAATATGCTGCTGGATTCCTCAGCTGCTGAACGGAAACCTTATGCTAATTCATTATTCAACTGAATAATGAGCTGAGACTGAGATTACCTACTCTAGGTTGTATATTTATACTGCTAGAGAAGCAGCAAGCTTACTGTGTATTTAAACGATGTATGAGAGAGGGTGCATGCAAATAAAGAATGTCAGATAGATATAAACCAGAACGGGCTGGAGGAAGGGGACTGTGGAGCTGCATCTTCTCTTGTGGAACGTTTTGCAGTCTGCTAAAATCTGTCTGTATTTTATTACCAGCAAGGTTGATGACTATTGTTGAAACCTGAAATATTGACATGGAAGCCTTGGATGTAACTTCTGCAAAGCAAGTTGCTTCCAGAATGCATCACTGGAAAGAATGGGTTTTGCAAGATTTCTCCCCTTAAGGGCAGTTAGAAAGAATGCAATAAAATGGGTTAATTTTGAACTGAAATGCAACAACTGGCAAAAGCTGTCTTGCAAGCCAATGCAAAAGATTAAACCTGTCTTGAGGTTGAATGTCCTATGTAATAAATGGTAGGGAATAATTCGAGGTTTTTATGGGTATGTGGTATAAAATCATACATGTTTGAGAAAGATGTGTCTGGGAACTGTGCTGCCTTTGTCAGCAGCCAGAGATAAGACCTATTTGCAATCGAAAAGAGGGTGGCATCGGAAGGAGATGGGTCTCCTCCAAAGATGGGACTGCCAAGGACCAGGTGATCACACCTGATATGCATCTGGGCAACATCATCACCAGAGTGCATCCCAATACCAGATTCCTGTAAATCGAATCAAACAATCATCCTCTCCCGAAAGCTGTTCAGTGGACAAACAGCAGAGAAAGGAAACTCCA